>SRZU01000203.1:0-71039 GCA_013183765.1 Fusarium xylarioides | reverse complement strand
CAGTGCAATTAAAAAGGCTAAAAAAGCTAATAAAAGAAGCATAATAAAGTTAGACCTAAAGCTTAATCCTTTAAAGCCTAAGCAGATATATAAGACTTTAGAGCTTATAAAGATTTACTAGAATGCACTCCTTTTACCTCTAAAGATATAGAAAGAGCTAGAGACTTATGCATTTAAAGAGCTATTTCTTATAGCAGTATATACTAAAGTAAAGAAGCTTATAGACTTTAAGACTTAGATAGTAATATTATAGTAAGATGTATAGACTAAGCTTATACCTATAAAATAGGTATTTATATATAAATTTAACTAGAATAGAAACTTAGATAAATATAAAGCATAAATCTGTATATATAGAGATCTATAACTAGAAAATACAATTTAAAGCATATATATAGTAACTCTTATAGTGCATTTATTCTATATTGTAGTTACTCTAGTAGCTAAGTATAATCTTGAAATCTACTAACTAGATGTAGTAAATGCATTTATTAATATAATATATAATAAAAATAAACTTCTAGTTATATACTACTTCTTATAAGGCTTTAAATAAGCTAGAAAGCTTATAGAGCTAGAAAGAGCACTATATAGACTAAGAGACTTACCTATTTTATAGTTTAAGGAATTCTTAAGTACTTTAAAACGCCTTAGTCTAAAACCTAGCAAGGAAGAGGAGTGCTTATTTTATATAAAAATGCAAGATATACTAGTAGTATTCTTTATAGATAATATCCTTATTCTATATTACTATAAGCAGAAAGAAGCTATAGATAAGATTATTAAAGTACTAAAAGAGATATATAAGCTTCAGGATAAAGGGGAAGCTAAGTAGTTCTTAGGAATTAGAATTATTAGAGATAGGCTAAATAAGAAAATCTACCTCTATTATAACTTATATCTAGAGAAATGTATAGTTAAATATAACCTTAATAAGTGCAATTAGTTCCTTACTATTCCTATTCCTGTTACTAAGCTTTCTAAGAGAGAGGACTAAGCATTCCTAGCCTATATTAAGTTATATTAAGAAAAGGTTAAATCTTTACTATATACTGTAGTAATAGTAAGGCTAGATATTACTTTTATAGCATCTTAGCTTTCTAAATACCTTATAAATCTAAGTAAAGAGTACTATAAGTCTATAGATTAAGCTCTTTAATATCTTTATATTACTTATAATTTTATAATTACCTATAGAGGTAATTATAATAAAACTTAAGCACTCTACATAGCATTAAATGCTTTATTTGCAGATAATAAGGAAATAAGAAGATTATTATAAGAATATCTTATTACTCTCTTTAGTAGCGCTATAATGTAGAAAGTAATACACTAAAGTATAGTCTTAATCTCTATAATAGAAGTAGAACTAATTGCATTAAAGCATACTGCAGCTAAAGTAATAAGTTTATAGCGCTTTCTTAATAAATTGCACTTTTACTTAATAAAGCTATATACTATTTACTATAATAATTAATAGATAATATATCTTATTATAAAGCTAAGTACTAAGATTAATACTTAACTGCATTATATAGAAATCTAGAATATATAGCTGTAATAAGAAGAAGGTAAAGGGAGCTTTTAGGTTACCTACTTACCTACAGTAGAGATACTAGTAAATAGATTAACTAAAGCTTTATTATAATAGCAATTTAAATACTTTAAAGTATTATTTAATCTTATATAGCTTAAACAGTTAAAAGTCTTAATAAAGTAAAGTTTAATTATTTAACTAGCTAGTAATAAGGGTAAAGAGCCTAGAGTATCTCCTATAGCTAAAATACTTCTATTTAAGCATAGTAAATAGTTCTAAAAAGCTTAAATAATAGTATTATTATTAATATCTTTATCTTTATCCTTAACTTTATTATTATTATTAATAGGGATAATACTACTAAGTCTTACTAAGCTATTATAAATTATATTAAGAGCCTTAGAATCTATTATATTAAGAAAGCTTCTCTTATTAGAAGTAAGTATACCTAGACTAAGATAAGGAATCTTAAAGACCTAAGAAGGAAGAATATAATAGTTAGAGATAGTAAAAAGGGTAAGGTAAGCCTTAAAGAGCTTAAATATAACTAAAGTGTAAGTCTTAGTATAAGTAATCTCCTATATAAATAATTAGCTTAAAGTAAATAGATAAAGAAAGATAAATAACTTATAGAATAAATGCTATTAGTAATTGCATTATAAAGGGTAATAGCTAGAAGAAGCAAATAATAGAAATTAAATAAGTTAGTAATATACTTAAAAAGAAATATAAAAGCACTTACAGGCTAGTATAACCCTTATAACTACTATAAGAGCAATAATAATAGCGCTTTAAGTTAGGCTTATCCTTTATAGTATAATAAGATAATAGACTCTTACTTAATAAGGTACTCTTAAAGCACTATATATATAAAAATGTATACTCTTTGCCTTTAAGGAACTTAAGCTTATACTTTAAAGCATATAAGGTCTTAGGAATCTTAGGGGTTTTTACTAAAGTAATTGCAGTAGAGGAATTCTTCTTCTTAGCAGGGTAAGGGATCTTAGGCATAGTATTATTATTAGAAGGAAGCTTAACCTTACTATTATAAGGTATTATAGTACTAGTAAAGCTCTTAACTTTAATTAAAGTATAATTAAGCTTAAAGATATTATCTTTAAGTTTAGATTTAAACTATATTACTTTTAATTAGTATATATAATAAATAAGAAATAGAAGTAAGACTTATAATAATAGCTTTGCCTTTTAGGGGAGGAGAATAAGCACTAGACTTATATATAACTTAATAAGTATTAAGTTACTTATATAAATGTATACTACTAGGGGAATAGCTATAATAAGATTAAAATAACCTACTAAGAGGTAGGCAAGAAGGCTAGGTATTAGGCGCAGTAGAGAGATTAATAGAGGGCTTGCAGGTATAAGTTGCAGTGCTTAAATGAGGGATGTAAAGCGGCAAAGCAGAGCAGTTATACATAAAGTAACTAGCATAAAAAACAGTAGCCTAAAGGCAATTATTATGCTCTTTATAAATAGCAGGGTTATTAAGAGCAGGAGGCTATATTGAATTATTAGTATATAAGCAGGATAAAGAGCATACTATTAAAGGGATAGATGCTTTAAGGTAAGGGGCTAGTAAGATAATTATATACTATAATGAAAATTATAAAGCTTAAAGGAGGAAAAAGAAGAAGAGATTATAAAGGGATAAGAGGAAGGCTTTTATAGCTAAAAAAGTAAAGACCTAAAGGCTATATAGCGCTTCTCTATTGTAATTTACTGTACTTATTATGCTTACATTTATAAGATCAAGAGGGTATACACTTAGGATAATAATAATATAATGCTATTACAATTTCCTATTATCTATCTATTTCTTTTCTATTATAAAAGCACATTAGGTAAAATTGAAGCTATTTAGGACTCATTTAACTGCATAAACAATATGCAGTTAAATAGGGGGTGTATTAAGCTGTAAACAGCAAAATGCTCTCTGATTGGTCAGATTGAACCTACTGCGCGATTTCTGTAGCTTAATAAGGTCAAACTGACTGCCACCTTCAATTGAAGAAAACAAGGCTCTTTCAATTAAAGCTGGAATGCTCGTTGTAACTAATCTACGCTTTGTACAACACCGCCTTTATCCCAGAACTCTATTTGCAGATACGCTATCCCTTTGCTCTTATAGTCTTAGACTATAGCCTATCTATTAATTGCATACAAGCAGGAGTATACAGTATACATATTTAGCCTCTATAATCATATTCTTAAGCTACTCTTTATATAAGGCTAAGTTTAGACCTATTAATGCAGCAAGGAAAGCTGCCCCTTCTATATTAAGAGGTAAGCCTTTCCTTATAGCCCTTTCTAGCTTCTTTAATTTAAATAGCTTCCTAGCTAGCTAAACTAGATAAATATAATAACTTAAGTAGGCTAGATCTATATAATTAATTAAGTTAATTAGAATATAGTTAAAAATAGCTATCTTAACTAGGCTAGATAGGCTTCTTAATAAGAAGTTCTTTATAATAGCTACAGCTATTATATAGATCTTATAGTAATCTTTCCTCTTAGCCTAACCTAGTACTAATTCAATTGCATTAATAAGATTATAGTTAGTTATGTAATAGCCCTAATCAGGCTCTAGGCTCTTGCGTAGCATCATGTTGGTGGCTATGATTGATATCAGCAACTGTAACCAACAGGTCAGGGAACGTACTTTGTGATGGGCATACTAGGCCTGGTATGTTGCAAGGGTTAATTGAAGATCTTTTAGCTAGGGTAAAGGAAGAAGGTTGATACAGCTGCCGAGAGACCTACAGGTAGTATTTATACTGCTTAATTAAGGCAGCAATTGCGCTACAGAGGCAGATAGACCTTTTCTAATTTTAACTTCTGTAATTCTAGCCTACTATAGGGGCCTTATTATTTAAGCCTTTAATTGAAAAGTTAAAAGCTTAATAGCCTTATATAGGGCTAATAGTAATTAAAAAAAAAATATAAAAAAAATAAAGTTATTTAATTTTTAAGTTTTTAAAACTATTAAATAATTAATTAATTATTTTTAATTAATAAATAGATTATTATTACCTTAAATAAATATAAAGTTAATAGTAGCTTACTACTAAATAGAGTTAATAGGTATAACTATTATATAAATATTACTTAGTATTATATAGTATAATTTAAATAAAAGCTATTAATATATAATAATTAAAGTTTAATTATATTAAACTAAGCTATATTAAATTTATTATTAGTAAATTATATAAAGTATATAATTAAGCTTATTAAAGTATTATATTTCTTAATAGTAAATTTAATATATATTAAGCTTAATTAATATAAAGAAGTTTTATTAATAGCTAGTAAGCTAAATGCTATAAAAGTATTAATAAATATAATTTATATATTATAGTATTTACTAAATAGTAAGTAAGCTTTATTAAAAAGCTTATTTATTTTATAGTAAGTATTTATCTTTAACTTATAATATTTATAATAAGTATAAACTTACTTATATAAAGTTAAGTAAGTAGGTAAATAATTAAATAAAAATTATAAGATATATATAATATAATTACTAGGATTATAATAATTTTCTTTTACTATAATAAAAAGGTTTTATTACTATAATATAACTATAATAATTAAATTTTATAATCTTTAAAAAGACTTTATTATTATAGTTATTCTTTTTAATAGCTATATTAAGGCTTTAAAACTACTTTATTTTATTTAATATTTTATATATTTTAATATTAATAATAAAAAAGATGTTAAAAGTTAAAGTTATAATTTATATATTTACTAATAGCTATTAATTAATTAATTATTATATAATAAAAGTTATTTTAAAAATATTATTTTAAGTTAATAAACTTATTTCTATTAAGTATTTTACTTATATATATTTATTAATATCCTTTACCTTTATACCCTAGAGGCTAAAGCCTCTTTTAAACCTTAACCTTACTATAAATATATAGATAAAAGTATTAAATAGCTAATTAAGCTAAAAGCAAGGCATACTACTTATTATTAATGCAATTAGGTTATTTTATTATATATAGCTTACTTTTTAATATGCCCCTTTAGTAAGGCTTCTTTAAAGGTAATATATTATAGTTAATATAAATATTAACTTTTAGTTTTAATAAAGATTAAATGCTAGGCCTTTAGTAATTATAAGCTTTTATACCTTTAAGACTTTTAATTATTAAATAGCTAATTAAGCTAAAAGTAAAGTATACTACTTATTATTAATATAATTAAGTTATCTTATTATATATAACTTACTTTTTAATATACTCCTTTAATAAAGCTTCTTTAAAGATAATATTTTTTTTAAAGTTTATATATTAGCCTTAAAAGGTATTTAAATATCTTTAAAGTCTATTATAATTTAAATATTACTTATCTTCTAGATAATAAAGCTTTATTAAGTTAATATTATTAAGTTAGCTGCCTTAATTATAGCCTAAACTTAACTGCATTTAAGCTAGCTAGAGAGCCTTACTTACTATTTAGCTAGGCTAGATCTTCCTCTTATAACCTACTTTAAATACTACTCTATTAATCCCTATAGCTACAGTTTAATTATCTAATACACTTTAATAGTAAGTTATCTAACCTGCTTTTTAATTACAGATGCTAATAACATTATAGCTACAATATTACAATACTCTAAAGAAGCCTATAACTAGCTTAAGATAATAAGGCATATTAGATAAGATACTATTAAAAAGTAATTTCTATAATTAACCTATTTATTAATAGAAATAATTATATTAACTTATATAATATAGCTATAAAAATTAAATTAATTTAGTAATATAAGGATAATACTAGCTATATTAAGTAAGTAGCCTTTAATTATAAGATCTTTAAGGTTATATAGCCTTACTATAGGTTAATTAAGAGAGGCTTTCTTAATAGTAAGATAAAGTAATTTAATAAGCTTAAAAGGAAATTACTTAAAGGGATAGATTTAACTATTAATAAAAGTAACTTTATTATAGCTATTTAAGGTAGTTTATATAATAAGTAGCTTAAGGCTATTTAAGAGTAAGTTAAAAGAGTACTAAAGAAGATTAAGCTGCTATAAAGATAAGAGAGATAGTATACTGTAAAATAGATAAAAGAGAGGTAATTATGGGGTTTTAGAGGGAAAATATATTAAGTTTTATATAAATTTAAGTGCTTAAAGTTAAAGACTTAAAGTTATAATATTAATATTAGTAGTAATAAAAAGTAAAATTAATTATATTATATAATATATAACTAGTTTATAACTATAAAGATTAGCTAAATATTAGTATACTATTAGTATAAATAGGGGTTAAAGATAATATATTATAGTTAATATAAATATTAATTTCTAGTTTTAATAGAGATTAAATATTAAGCCTTTAGTAGTTATAGGCTTTTATACCTTTAAGACTCTTAATTATTAAATAGCTAATTAAGCTAAAAGTAAGTTATACTACTTATTATTAGTGCAATTAGCTTATCTTATTATATATAGCCTACTTTTTAACAAGAAGTTCTTGATTTTGCCTCACACTCTGCCTCAGAGGCTTGGCTGCCTGAGGCGAGCGAAAAGACTGCCACGCATTTTGCTAGCGCCTGTAACTGTGCATTGTAAATGTACTAATAGTACGACTTTGGCTGCCTTAGTGCCGTCAAGGCTGGCCTCCGATTCGGTGTTTCCCGCCAACATTACTCAGCCGCACCTCAAGACGAGAACACCCCTGTGACTCGCCGTAAGTACGCGGGATACGCTGAGATATATGGTTACTTGAGGCATTCCAGCTATGATGGTGTAGAAATCTTTACTGAGAGTCACTTTGAATGTAATGAAGAAGATACGCTTACCATGCGCACCCAAGCGCCTAGCCCAAACTGTGCTGGCTCCTGTCGGTAGAAACAGTTTTTCTGTGAAAATAAACCTGTGCTTTCAGTATATAGCATGGCTCTAGATTTATGGTGAAGACCAGCGGCTAAAACTTTAGATGTCAACCTGAGCTGAGTCGGATCAAACCTGCAACGGCCCGATGGACATAAGCATTTGATTCGGTGAAGTAACGAAGCCTTCATTAAATCTCCTCCTTGCCATCTCTATATTAATATATTAGCATTGCCATTTTTTTAGTTTTATATTATTAATAGGCTGGCTTTTTCTTTGTATTATAGAAAGCATTCTTAGTTGAAGACTGTACTGATTTCCTTCTATCTAATCACAATAGGCCGGACTGGTTTCCTGCAGTTCCCGCCCCAACTCTGGGATAATTAGTAAAATCTAGTTATGAACTTACTGCTTGCTGGTTTTTATAAGCTAAGTCATGCGTCTTAGGACTAACTACATAAGAGTCTTATTGCACGCCTTCTCAAACGTTCATGCATTCATCTTGAAGTAGGCGCTTCCTGGTGGACACTCATTGGCCGGGATCTCTAGAGAAGGCGGCTAAAAGGTCAAGGGGTATGGCAGCTGAAAGAGTAATAATAGTACTAAAACCCCTGCCAGAATCTAAACCTATAATAAAGAGCTTTTACTTTTATTTTTCTGATAACCTGCGCCTAAATCTTATTTTTATAAAGATTCTCCAACTTCCACTGAAGTTATCGGGTACCTGGTTCAGGCTCGTGCATATCTTTATTAAGGCGATACCTTTCTATTTTCTTAACAACCAGATAATTATGTGGCTCATTAACACCAAAACCTATAAACTAGAGAACTTCGTTAATCCACCATGTCCCTACTCTATTCTGTCTCACACGTGGGAAGGAGACGAAGTTCTTTTCCAAGACATGGAGAGCCTCCCTTACGCACGAAGCAAGGCAGGCTGGAAAAAGATACAAATGACCTGTGAAGCATCCCGTCAAGCCAACATTCTTCACGCCTGGATTGATACCTGTTGCATCGATAAACGAAGCAGCCATGAGCTCAGCGAGGCTATCAACTCCATGTTTGCGTGGTATCAGCAGTCTTCATTGTGCTACGTCTACCTCTCCGACTTGGTGTTCCCGTGCTCCCCAGTTGACACAGAGATGCCCAAGTCAGATGAAGGCCAGCAATGGGCGGATGCAGCTTTCTCTCAGCTCGAAGATGAACTGAGGGCTTGTCGATGGTTCACGAGAGGCTGGACCCTTCAAGAGTTGATTGCTCCCAGCCAAGTCGTGTTTCTCGACCAAAATTGGAATCGCATCGGGTCAAGGAGTCTAAGATTAGACTTGCGATTCATCAAGATCCTGGGAAATCTGACAGGCATACCGAGTTTAGTACTGGAGTACAAGAGAGACATCGTTGCCATCCCAGTTGCGCAAAGAATGTCTTGGGCGGCTGGAAGAGAAACGACCCGAGTTGAAGATATCGCATATTGTCTTTTGGGGACTTTCCACGTCAATATGCCTCTTCTCTACGGGGAAGGTTCCAAGTCTTTTTTTCGGCTCCAGGACGAAATTGTCAAGAACCACGACGATCTCAGCCTTTTTGCTTGGAAACAAGACTCCGCGTCGTAGGGCATCGGGGTACTTCGAGAATGCTTTGCAAATTCACCTGCCGAGTTCGCTCACTGGCTCAATATTGACATCAGTGTCAATGATTTTGAGTCTGGTATGGGAAGTCACCAGCAAAAATGTTAAAATGGAAGGACGAGTCCCCGGGCAGGAAGAGTACCCGCCAGGCATTGGGCACGGTGTAGATTGTATATTCGACCTGGGTGTAAAGGACCCCGATGATGCCAACAATTCTTTGGGAATCCCTTTGACACGCTCTAGTCGGGGTATTACTCACTTTCGATTCAAGCCCTACGAACTAGTCAAGTTGCCTCCGAGCACAGCCTCACTTTACGAAGATGACTACTATAAGGACTACGACTCTAACGATCTTTTTGGGGAGGATAGAGCTACATTGCAAGAGTTGGAGCGAAAAACTATCTCCATCAGAAAATCCATCTCAGTTCAGGAAACTGATGCGATGGGTCATCATCAAAAGCCTGCATACAAGATCAACTGGCATGAAGACGTCTTGAAGGTTCTCAAATCGGTCAATGGTCGGGACGCCAAAGAGTATACACCCTCGTTCAAATGTCACCCGGATTCTGCGTCCCACGAAGACGGGTCACTTGTATGGGTCACCGATTTTGAGCTACAAATTGACTCTCAGCACATCGTCTCACTTGTTCTCGTGACTGGAATACAATGGGGACCCCATGACTACCGCTACCCAGCTTGCTTTGAACGGGCAAACCTGCCCGGTCAAGAATTTTGGGCAGTTCTGCTCGGTGAAGGGCGATCTTACGTTATAAGCGACAAAGAGCAATCGGATAACCAGCCTGCGACAATTGAGATACTAGATGAATTCGACGACAATTCTTCTATAGCGAGGCAGGTTAAGCATACGGATCACCGTGAGAGAGGAGTATTTGTCCGCGAAAATTTATTAAGACGTTATGGCGATGAAACTGGGTATATATACGACTTATATCAGCCTAGGCTCGTAAGGGTTCTTTCACCTTCTGACAAGGTGTTACCTAGGTGTGATGTTTGGATAGAAACTAAACGTGACTGGTCAGCTGATTATGGGGAACTTGAAATCAAGATTGGGCCATGCAATAAGTCGCGAGAGTAGATACACTTGGGGGAATTGTTTACTAACATATCGGAATATACAAACTGTCCAGACGAATTTCTTGAGACTTGTGGTTGAGAGTTTATTCCGGCAGATAGAACTTAGAATCCTCCGTATACGCTAATTAATGAATTTGTCAAAATGAGATGCAATGGCCGCTGACAGATTTCATACCTTGATAAAAGGCTTCAACGGGTAAATGTCGCGAGTTTATGTTTGGTGGGTTGGACAAAAGAACGGGAGCGTGTTCAGACAGCTGAAGTGGCGCTGCGATTATAGATCGAGTCCAGCTGAAACTGGGACATGGCTCGCTGATTAGGCACCGACTCGTTAGGCTGAAAGAGGCTGACAGCACCAGCATCTGCACCTACAGCTTTTACAACTCCGCAACATCGCTGCTGGATCTTCCTTATTACCCTGGCAGGGCTGCTGGAGTACACCCGAAATCTTTCCACAATGTTTTCCAATATGTTTCAGTACAAACCTCTCGAGCACCGAGATTCTTTCCGACTCCTTCATCTGGAGCCTGGTCCCAACCACAGCGCAGATCTCAAAGGCTCGTTACATCACGCTACACTCTCAGATTGCGACTATGACCTGATCGAGCCCTACACCGCTTTATCCTACGTCTGGGGCGATGCAAGCCAGAAGGGCGCAATACACCTAGGCGGTAGCGCCAAAGAGATCACAGCCAGCCTGGACGCTGCTCTCCGAGACTTGCGCGACAAGAGCCGAGTTTGTCGGATATGGGCAGATGCTTTGTGCATCGATCAGTCAAACAATGCTGAAAAAGGTGTGCAGGTCGCACTGATGGGCAGGATATATTCTACTGCGCATCAAACTGTAATTCATCTTGGAAAGTCGCCGCCGAGATATGACAAATTGTTCAAAGATCTCAAGGCTCAAAGCCAGAACAATACGTCAGGCCTTGGGCAGCTTTCATTGTCAGCGGACGGTATCGACAGTATGCGACGTGACCTGCTATCGAAGCCATGGTTCCGCAGAGTCTGGGTCTTCCAGGAGCTCGTGCTCTCCACGGATGTCTGGGTTCAATGCGATGACCTGCGAATCCGTTGGCACCATTTCTGTAACGCTGTCGACACAAAGAATGTCGTCTCTGCGATGTTACTCGACACACTGTCTGACACTATCACTCAGCAAGGTCAGCCTCGAAACGCCACGCCCTTGGAGGACATGAACAGCAGACGATACGATGCTTTTAAGGCACCATTATCTACGCTTCTTTCCTGTCGGAGAGGAATCGGAGCCACTGATCCTCGAGATATCGTGTTTGGTCACTTGGGTGTTGTTTCGGATCGAGATAGGTGTGATAAGTTTATCAAGGTCGACTACGATAGAGATCTTGCGCGCGTCTCGGTTGATGCTGCTCGGTATTTCTTGGATGCTACAGGTATCGAGAGTCTCCTCTTGCATGCTATGAACCCGTCCCCCATCACCTCCCCCAGAATCCCGTCTTGGTGTCCCCGTTGGTCTAGGCCACAGGTTCTTTGGGATAATATACACAAAGTGGGTAATAGATTCGGTGGTGGTGATGATAGCTCCTATGTCTCATTTGGGGGCACACATCACATGGTGCTATCCTCACCACCAGTCTTAGCCATTAGCGGATTCGAAGTGACCAGGATCAAGGCGACAAGTCATGCATTTTCAAACTGTGGCGATGACATTGGATCTGAAGCGGATTCCAAGGTTTTGACCCTCGAGTTACTCCAAGACATAAGGTAAACGTGGCCTTATCCTGGGAAAGTATGAAGTTTTTGGACTAACCTGCTTATCCTCACAGATCCCTAACCAAAGATAAAGCAGTCATCTTAGACTCATGCAAGAAAGCGGGGATCAAATATGACGAACAGAGACAGAAGCTGTTCAGGGCATCCTTTAAAACCTGGGTTGATGCGGCCAATGCTCAAGAGTATCCTACGGCTGGACCACGCGATGTCCAACATATTACCGATGCTCTCACCCATCACGTCAAGAAGCCCGAAACAAGTCCTTTAGCTGGCAAGAGACTTGCTATCACCTCCAGCCACCACTGTGCACTCGTCCCAGAAGAGTCTCAAGAAGGGGACATAGTGGCCATGCTTGTTAACTGTTACAGGCACGCAGTACTCCGACCGGAACAAGTGGATAATGTTGACCACCTCGACAAGTTGATTACTAGCGCCTTTGAGCAAGCGAACATTTCGGATTGTTCTCAAGGACCGATGAGGGCACGCTTTAGAGCGGTGGATGACGATGACTATGATGAATGGATGTTAGTTTGGGAGAAAGCTGCTCAATCTTTTCCGATCCAGCATTGTTTACTTGTAGGGCAGTGCTATATTGATGAGCATATTCCTTGGAAACGAGGTCTTCCGAGATCTGGGTTTAGAGTGTTTGCTCTTCATTGACTGGTGGTGGAGTAGTAGTGAAAGCTTCTCAAACTGTTACTGATCCATTCTATAGGGATAGTTTCGAGACTTAATTGTTCTCGTTATTATAAAAGATTAGATTATATCTACATTAATTAAACCAACCTATGATCTTATTTCGTGAGCTTCTGATGATTTTTCTCGTCATTATCACGTCATGAGAGTTTCATTTAGTGTGCCTATATCCAAAGATCGGCCCTCGGTCATCATTTGCGTATATCTACATCCCCGGCTCCCACTAAACTGGAGTACTCCTTCAATCTAAAAGTAAGTTCTTAAATGAACATAATCTAGATAATGTCTACAGCTATGAAGCCACTTATCCTAGCGGGTGGAAGATCCACTAGAATGGGATCACCGAAGCATCTCCTCACCTTGCCTGATGGACGCCCTTTATATCAACACCAAATCGAAGTCCTCCGTAAAGCATGCTCCCAAGCAGAGACTGTCTACATTTCTCTGGCTCAGGATTCTGAGACGGACGAGCTTCTAAAGAATGCATGCAAAGCTTCGTACGAAGCCACTCCAGGAGCGAATAGTATCGAGATCATTCTGGACCTGGAATCGAGTCAAGGGGATGGGTCGAAAGGGCCAGAATCTGGACTACTTGCGGCATATGAGTCGGACCCTGAAGCGACTTGGTTAGTGGTGGCCTGCGACTACCCATCCATCACGGTAGATGCCCTTTAGGTGCTACAATCACGCTACAGACCTCCTGTTACATGTTTCCGCAACAAAGAAGGCTTCTGTGAGCCTCTCTTAGGAATCTGGAGTCGAGAGGCCATCATCCATCTCAAGGAAAAATCCAAAACAGGAAACCTCGGTCCCAGCAAGGCTGTTCAGGAACTCCACGGTTACACATATCTTCCTGAAGACTCGGAAGCATTACTACGAAACGTAAACATCAAGTCGGAATGGGAGGATGCGCTGAAATCACTGAGAGATGAGCCGACAGACAATTTCATGGAAGAGCCCTTGGAGGTGCTGTAAAGTGATGTATTTTAGAATACTAGAGGTCCGCTCATGGGATAGCAATTTACCATCTGTCCCGTCTCGATTACCTCGTTTGCTTTGATGTGAATCCAACAATTTGCCTGTACGAAAGGCGCCATCTTAGCTGGACCAAATACCCCAGCAGCTTCGTGAACTGTAAATCCCTCGCGATCTGTCATCTGCAGAACTCCAGGTCTGAACCTGTCACAGTTGAGTCCCCTATTCGGCGCGTCCACAATGCACTTCCGTGACGAACTACCAAGCTGGAGGTCCTTCAAGCGCGCACGCACAGGTTTATCCAGCTCCTGACCGAGAAGATCGCGCATATACGGAACAGTCAAGAACTTGAAGCAGGCTGCTGCAGCATCCGGGTTTCCTGGTAGTCCAAAGAAGGCGACCTCGCCCCAGGTAGAGTGGAGGAGCGCGAAGAGAACCGGATGGCCTGGACGAATCGCTACGCCATGGAAGACTATGGCTGCACCGAGGATTTCCAGTGCCTGACGGACGTGATCGAACTTTCCGACGGATACACCTCCACTTGTAATCATGATATCCACTGCCGATGATCCCAACCGGCTTTTTATGGTCTGGACAAGAGCATCTACTTCATCTGCAATTGAGCCGTCAAAGGTTGCATCGGCCCCGGCTTCTTTCGACCCTGCGGTCAGGTAAACCCCATTGACATCTCTAACGTAAGACTTTTGAGAAGTCAATTCGTTGCCGGTTGACCAGATACATACTTGCGGTTTCTTCTGCACCTGGACCGTCTCAATGCCGACGGAAGCGAGAGGCATGATGTTTGATGTCCGGATAGTGACTCCTTTCTCCATCACCAGGTCTCCCTTCTGAATGTCTTCACCAGAGAACCGACGATTGGCGTATCTCGGTATCGGCTTGGTGATAGCGATACATGTCTTGAGCTTTGTCTCTTTTGCCGCAATCCTGACAGTGTCTTCAACTTTGACGCATGCGTCGAATGCCTCTCCAAGTTCACCTTGGGGGAATCGTCCCCCGGTCATAATCTCGAAACAAGGCTCAGGTCCATCGCGCTTATGACACGAAGGCAGAGTGAGAGAGTCATCGCCAGCAGCGATTGTCCCTTTCACGACAAAGAAAACCGGGTGCTCTGCTGAAGCCAATCTTGTACTCTCTGAGCAAATTGCGTAGCCATCCATTGCAGATGTGTCGAACTCTGGTGTTGAGGTGGGACTGTAGTGATTGCACGCCGAAACTCGACCGACTGCCTTGTCCAGCGAGACCAACTCAATTCTGTCCGCCTCATCTTGACCTGTTCTGATTTTAATGGCAGCCTGGTTTAGCTTTGAAAGCGCGGATTCATATGTTATGGTCATTTTCGGTGTCGATGTTGCCGAAGTGATAGACCTCGTTCCCCCGGCAGGTTCGATCGTCAATGCTGAATATTCTCATTTCTGAGCGCCGGAGATGCATCGTATCAATGCGGATCAGAATATTCGAACTAAATACGCTAATAAATCTTTGACACGTAACTCGTCGGTGGAATTGCTATTTATCATGGGCACAGTCATTTACGTCACTAATAACGTCAGGCTAGCATCATCCTGTCAACCTTACAATTGTCGATGCCATGTTGACGAATTATGCTGAGTACCAATATGTCGGTAAAGCCAGTAATTTACGTCGCATTACAAATTTTCTAGGGGAGCTTGCGACCACCCAGAAACGTTGACCGATTTATCTCGAGATTCATCTACCTCTAACAACTTTGCAAGGCCTCGGCGAGCAAAGCTTAGTTTGACGTCAAGATGGACCCGTGTAAAGAAGCTCCCGCTCTATGCTCTCGAGACTCGATTGAAGATATCTGGGGGCCGAGAACACCGTATGATCATCAGTGGCCTACGAGGGTTGATCATGCTTGTGACGAGGAGCCTGAAAAATGGGTGCAGAGTGCATGCGTCCTGTGCAGGTAACAAACTGGCTACAGCCATGTTTGAGAACCTTTCTAACCGCAGATATCTAGTAATGGCTGTGGGCTCGATATTGGTGTTAAGGTTGGCAAGGTCGTCGGTGTTAGAGGACGTGCTACAGACCGCGTTAATAAAGGAAGACTAGGTCCCAAAGGACTAAATGGGTAAGTTGCGCGGTAGTCGCGACTTTGATATCAAGTAACTAACTTGAGGTGACTAGTTGGGAGGCAATTAACAGCAAGGAACGGCTCACTTATCCCCTGATCCGCCGAAACGGCAAGCTTGAGCGTGCAACTTGGGATGAAGCGATGAATCTCATTGTCAGAAAGTCAAAGCAGTTAGTCGAAAAGCTCACCGCCCATAGTATTGCCTTTTATACCAGTGGCCAGCTTTTTCTCGAAGAATACTATGTTCTTGCTCTGATCGGGAAAGCTGGATTAAACACTCTTCACATGTAGGTTCCCTACTACTAAAGAGATCATAATCTGATGACCCTCAGGGACGGAAATACTAGACTCTGTACTGCAACTGCGGCAGCTTCAATGAGGGAGTCGTTTGGGTCCGATGGGCAGCCTGGTTCTTACACTGACATCGACTATACTGACTGCCTCTTCATGGTAGGGCACAACATGGCAGCTACCCAGACTGTGCTCTGGTCAAGAGTTCTCGATCGACTAGCCGGCCCAACTCCCCCAAAGCTGATTGTCGTAGACCCTCGGTACAGTGAGAGTGCCCCCAAAGCCACACTGCACCTAGCCCCCAAAATCGGTACCAATCTTGCCTTACTGAACGGCATTCAGCATCTCATGTTCAAGAACGGCTGGATCAACGAAGCTTATGTCTCCAAGCATGTTGTCGGTCTTGAAGATCTCAAAAGCACAGTTGAAGGCTACAACCCCGAGAGAGTTGCAGAAATCACTGGCGTCCCAGCCAGCAAGATCGAAGAAGCCGCTAGTATCCTCGGCCAAACGACAAGTCTTCTCTCATCAGCTCTTCAAGGAGTATATCAGTCGAATCAAGCGACTGCGAGCGCGTGTCAGATCAACAATATTCATCTCCTTCGCGGTCTTATTGGTAAGGCAGGAAGTGGGATCTTTCAGATGAATGGGCAACCAACGGCGCAGAATAACCGCGAGACTGGTTGCGATGGTGAGTTCCCTGGTTTTAGGAACCACCAGAACGCCAAACACATGCAAGAACTTGCAGACCTGTGGAGTATCAACAACATCCAGGTGCCGCACTGGAATGAACCTACTCATATCCATAACATGTTGACGTTCATGGAAAAGGGCTCTATTCGAATGGTCTGGGTCTCTGGCACGAATCCCCTCGTCAGCTTGCCAAACCTTCCCAAAGTCAGAGATATCTTTACTCAACCGGAGCTGTTCGTCATCTGCCAGGATATTTACATGACCGAGACGGCTTCTATCGCCGATGTTGTACTTCCAGCTGCCCAATGGGGTGAGAAGACAGGTTGCTTTACAAACGTTGACCGAACGGTGCATTTATCTCACAAGGCTGTTGAACCGCCTGGAGAAGCCAAGCCAGATCTCGAGATGTTTCTTGACTACAGTCGTCGCATGGAGTTCAAAAATAAAGAAGACGGGCCTCTCACACCGTGGACGGAACCAGAGGAAGTCTTCGAGGCATGGAAGCGTCTGTCTGCAGGCAGACCTTGCGATTACACCGGCATGTCTTATGCGAAACTTACAGGTGGTTCTAGGATCCAGTGGCCCTGCAATGACCAGTATCCCGTTGGCAAAGAGCGGCTCTTCGACGACGGTGTCTTCTTCACTGACATTGACTACTGCGAAAGCTATGGTCATGATCTACAGACTGGAGTGCCCTACTCTGAGGAGTACTATAAAGAACTCAGACCAGGTGGTCGTGCCATTCTTAAGACATGCGACTACGTACCTCCTTATGAAGATCCAGATGAAGAGTATCCTTTAAGGCTATCGACGGGACGCAATGTGTATCACTTTCATACCAGAACCAAAACGGGAAGAACTGCACTGCAGAAAGCATGTCCAGAACCTGAAATTAGAATCTCTGAGAAGGATGCTGAGAAATTTGATGTTACGACTGGAGACATGGTCGTAATAAAGTCCAGGCGAGGTGAGGTGGAGATGAAGGTGAAAGTCGGCAAGATTTCTCAAGGACAAGCTTTCATTCCGTTCCATTTTGGATACTGGGATACAAAGGATGGAAGAGCACGAGCCGCAAATGAGCTTACCATCAGTATGTCCCTTTCCCCCAAAACTTGTGGTCTCTACTGAAAATTCCAGCTGAATGGGACCCCATATCAAAACAACCAACCTTCAAATCCGGTGCGATATCCATCGAAACAGTTCCAGATGATCGTCCAACCGCAAAGGAACGGCAATCCGAAGCATTATCAAAAGCAGAAAAGAATGATGCTACGACTTCAAACGTCACAGAAAACGATCTCCGCAATCGTGAGCGTCAATTGGAGACTTGGCTAGGCGAAACCTACGAATCAATTCTTCTCCTACGCGACATAACAGAACAATTACTAGATCATCTAGTAGCCGACTCCGAAGCTCACTCCGGCGTCCGTATACTCATCCAAATCACCAAAGACACTACCAAACGCCTCAAACCACACGTTGATAAATTCGGTGAGAATCAAGCTCGTGGCAGACACGCCGCTCATACACAGCGAGACGCATTATTCCCCAAGAGCGATCATACACCAAACCAGCTCCAAGTGTTGGAAGCACTGCGAAGTCTGCAGGTGTATTTAGCTCATCTGCGCGTTGGGCTAGAAGCGCTGAACCCTGTTAGTCAAGCTATTTGGGATGAGGAGTTCTTTCAGGCGGTTCTGTATGCTATTTCGCAGGTCAAGAGGATGCAGGATTGGGTGACGACGCAGATCAAGGTTATGGCTCCTCAAGCGCTTTTAGTGCCATGCAAGGTCAAATAGTTACGCACTTGAGGGCTTTAGTGTATGGATATGATGCGGGTGTAAGCATTTTATGAGGTCAAGCTAGATTGTGTTAGTGGTCATACGGTGACGCCATGAATCTCACTTTCAAGTTTTCGGGCAGATAAGCGATGGGCCCAGCCAGCTGGTAAATATGGGTCGTGAGCCCGAAACCAAGGCGCTGGGTCTTTCATCTTTCTCCCATAACAATAGTCTTGGTATTCTTCACGTCCTAGACATTTACGATTATAATTTCCGTATTAGATCTCTTCAAACATGGCTCCAGTATCAACCCCTCAACCAACTGCTCAGCTGGCAGGCATAGATCAGCAGGGATACACTCTCGAGTCCATGGAAATGGTTCAACCACGAGCAGACCAGGCTACAGGTATATTTGTCAATATCCCAGGTTCAAGAGTGTTATAAAAGTTAATCACGCGCTTTTTTTAGATACTCAGCAGCTTCAAGAAAACGCAGAGCCTGAGCTCAGTCTAAGAGGCGGTGAAGATTGCGACGGGTGGTGTCGTGGCCGGTTCTGCTTTATTATTCCCTGCCCTATACCCATCAAGTGTTGCTTCATTCCCCTATGATCGGAGGCCTCTTTCCTTTTTCTTCCTTTTGATTAGTGCTGATAAGTTATACTGTTGACGATTTCACGACTTGGGCTCTATATCTTGAGAATTATACTCATCATTATCCAGCTTTGTACTTCACTGGGTTATGTGTTCTTAATTTAATTCACAAGAATTTTAACCATGACCTCTACCATCGACACGTCTTTCCGACCTATAAAATACAGACAAGAGTGATGAAAGGCTGGTATGTCGTATTGACTGATCTACCGTCAATCTGGCAGGGATCCAAGGCGTCTTTCCGATTCGTTGTCCCGACTCCATTTTAAGCGCCGAGGCCCGACATGCGGACAACATCATGGGGAAGAGAACATGGATGCTCATATTTTCACATGTCATCTCTTCATCACAATGATCCGGGATGGCATCGCCTTTCTTGTATCTCCCCTTGCACGGTGACGAGATCCGCGTTCTCAAGATCGAGCCCGTTGAGAACATAACCAGCACCGCCAAGCGCCATCCAATAATATGCTCACTTGAGCATGTTTCTTTGCCAGCGGCAGAACAAGAAGTTGCCTCCCGACAGTCCAAAGGGACCGGAAGGACCTGGCCTGAACTTTCTGTGACACCCGAGACCGATGCGCTCTTCAAGAACGGGAAGGATCCGCATGCAAGCCAAGGCAATACGCGTCCTACGACTGAAGAAGTACTCGCTGCTGAAAATGATCTACCGTGGCGATACGAATGGGGCGATTTTATCGCTTTGTCATATGTATGGGGGTATCCAAAGAGAAAAGCAGGAGAGCCTCCTTACATCATCACTGTCGACGGCGTTGCTTTTGAAGTTGGGCCGAACTTGTTCTTTGCTCTGATGCAACTGAGTCGAAGTATGAGAATACGACAAGGGTTCAAAGTCTGGATCGACGCAATCTGTATCAATCAGGCTGATCTTGACGAACGCAGCCAGCAGGTCACTCGAATGCGTGATATTTACCAGTCAGCGTGGCAGGTAGTCATATGGCTCGGCCCAGAAGAGCATGATAGCTCGCTCGCTATATCTGCGCTGTACTGGCTAGCCCGTGAGTCTGAGCTCGACAAACCCATGAATAATTTCTACTTCGAAGAGTTCTCAGTTGACTTGCGACCTCTTGTCATTATATGGCCCAGATACAAAAGTTCAATGAAGAAGGATGTTTACAGAGCGCTATTTCACTTCTTCACAAGGCCATATTGGCGCCGGATGTGGATAGTTCAAGAAGTCGCGATGGGCAACTCGAACAGTCCTGTGCTTTGCGGCAACGCATGTATCTCGTGGAATGACCTCTACAAAGCTGTTGGCATAATAGCTACTGATGAGTCAAGATTCGGTCGTGAGATTCTCGAAACTGTTCAACCACGGATCATGCCAGCATGGTCGTTTGAGTTTGCCCGAGACAGACTTCTCCATGAAAGAACTTGGGCGCCGGAACGAATGTGGAAGATTCATCAGACTATGACGAAGATCCAAACTAACCAGAAGATTACCCCTACGTCAACTGAATGGGGAGAGGCTGTACAAGCACTGAACCTTGCTCGTGATTCTCTTGTTACGGAAGAGAAGGATAGGGTTTATGGTATTCTCGGTATCAGAGCCATCGCCGATAGGGTTTACATCGAGCCCGATTACAAACTCTCCCTATCAGCCATTTATACCAACTTTACGGAGGAGCTCTTATCAAAAGGAGACCTGAATATTCTCCGTCTAGCTTCTGCTCATGGTGGATATGTTCCGTTCAAGAGAACCTCAGACAACTTGCCTCCACCTGTACGAAATCGCTCTATCGCACCGGTTTTACTATCTATGCTTGATACTGTTACGAGACTTCAGGACAAGACTCTTGTTGGGACACATTGCGAGCATAACCTTCCGTCCTGGGCGATATGTTGGTCCTGTTCGCCGGCACCAACTGCACGGCTTCGAGGAATGTACCGTGCGGACAGAAATCTTGGCTTGGCGATTCCAAGACCAGCAATTACAAATATGGCCCTCACTGTGAGGGGCATCGTTATAGATACCATCACTTCATTGAGTGCATTTCACGTCGACGAATGTGGTGGTCGCTATCCTGATAACACTTTTGCCTCGAACTGCAGCATCTACGGAGATATAGAAGCTACACGGGAGGCGCTCTGGCGAACCATAGTGGCTGATACCATTGCAAAAGAGAGCGGTCGTGCACCAGAGAGCTACTCGTGGCTTCTTGATCACAAACTATGGCAAAGAGGCATTGCTGGTGTATACACATACGGGTTCGGACTAAATGACTTTATGGCACGAAACCAACATCTTCGTGTCTGCGGCTACACGATGGAGCAGTTGATATTTGGGCATAACAAATGGCTTACAAAATTAAGGATGACTATCGGTGACAATTATTATAATTCGACGGAGACTCAGCGGGAGGCTTTGTCGTGGGCGATTAACGCGATGGCGTGGAGGAGGTTGTTTGGGACGAAGAATGGCAGAATGGGATTGGGAACTTGTGCGGCTGAGGTTAACGACAAGATTGTCCTTTTGAGGGGTTGTGATACACCACTTATACTGAGAGAATTCAACGGAGGTTGGAAGCTCGTAGGGGAGTGTTATACGCATGGCGTTATGTATGGGGAGGTAACAGCCAAGGAGGATGAACTTATAGATATCACGATTTATTAACGACCAGTAGCATAATGAGTACCATGAACATATCTATATAAGTCTAACGCCCAAATGTATTCCATCACCACTGGAAACTCTCTTCAAAATACTCTACCCTCATGACTCCATTTCGTAACAAATCAGCAACTGTCTTTCTCGTATCATCCGCCATCTGCGCCGGTCCACACGCAACAACCGCAAGACTCTCGCCCATCACCTCTTCACTCCTCCTCCTCCTCACCACATCAGAAGCATCTATCCTTCCTTTACGCAAGGTAACCTGCGACGGCCACTCGCTTAGTTCATCTTGAGGCGTATGTGTGGTAAGATGTATCTCAACGCTGAGATTCGTGCTCCCCAAAGCGTCAGCGATGTCGGTTTGTAGGACATCGAGTGCAAAGGCCGGTTCGCGAACGGCCCAGTGGATTTTCACGGATCGAGGGGCTGTTGGGCCGGTGAGGAGTTGGAGATACGACAGAGGAACGACGATGCCGCTGCCGCCGACTATAAAGGTTACGTTGTCGAAAAGATGTAGGGGACGGGTATGCCCGTAGGGACCGTCGATGAGTACTCGTTGAGGGACGTTTTTGGGCCAGACTGCCGATGCGGCATCGCGGAGTCTGGAGGTGAAACCGTCATAGGGACGAATCAAAAATGTCATTGTGCGAGAATCGCTGAGTATGTCTTGTGAGTCAACGGGATCGGAGCTTTGCTCAGCGACAGTGCCGTCGAGGAGGGGGGCTTGCTCGCCAAGGAGCTTCGAACCACGTTCCCCTTCATCTTCTACCATTGCCACGGTAAATGGGTGACTTTCCCAGCAACGAGGTCCGTTGAGAACATGGATGTAGTAGAAGGTTCCCGGGGTTGGTTTGTACAGGCTACTTGACCACGGAACGACAAGTCTGACTATGTTGGAGGACGGATGGTAAATGGAAGTGGCCCAGGTATCCCAAAGCTTCGGGTTGAAAGCTGCAATGCGAAGAGCGCGGATGACGCGGTCGCCGACCCAGATGAAGCAGGGCACCCAGAAGAATACGTCGTATTCGCCTTCGAAGATGGAGACGTGCCTGGCTTGTTAGACAAGACTGGGAGTGATGGGAGGGCTAGACTTACGCAAGCATTGTGATGAGCAGGATGATTGACATGATTATGTGTACGACTAAGAATAGTTCGTACTGCTGGCGCCGAATCCAGTAAAAGGATGCTCCGACGAGAAGAGACATGACGATAGTTGCCTAAGCTTGTCAGATACGATTACTGAGAAGGCATGGGAGAAAACATACCACTTCGCCAACCCACCAGAACATGTAGTTCCACCAGAATAGATAATACTCCCATCCTCCCTCTATGATACAGTTAGCATGCAGATAGGCCGCGACAAGAGTTATAACGAACCCAAGACAATCAACCAGGTGTACCCGATAGAGTGGACGATCGCTTGGAGAGTGGCAATTCGCGCAACCCAGCGATGAAAGTTGTTATACGTTCCAAAGTCCCAACCAGTCAACCACATGAGTAGATTGTTCCTCATCCCAAAGAGCCAAATCACTGGGAAGTTGGCCCACGATATAATACCCGTGCGGTCCGAGACATAACGAAGAAGCTGTTTCGCTGTTGACGGAAAGCTGCACTAATGTAAGCCCTTGTGTCGCTTGCCTATCAAAAAAGGCTCAATACTTACTACATATTGACTGGCACGATCTTGTATCCAAGGACGCTCAACGCGATGTTGAGAAGGAGGAAAGCAGTCAAGGTCCAAGACTGTATTTGAGGAGGGACAGTTCCCCAGCCGACTTTCTGTGCGCATCTATCTCCAAGAAAAGCCGGGACTGTGATTCGGTTAAGTGCCCAATTGTAAAAGTTACCCAGTCGGCCGCCGGACTTCGGAGAATAACTGCGAACCATTTGCAGATTGGCGATATGAAGAATAGCATGATTCAAAACGCCGATCGCTACGACGACGATCCAGAAGGTGATCATGGCGCGCCTATCAATGATTAGAACTCTGACTGACATACCCGAGGATTTTCTTACCCGTAGATATCATGGTAAGTGTATGTATACGCCACAGAGTCCTGCATCACAATCAGTCCCGTTCAACCTTCACTCTCAAATTACCTACCAAGGTATCCCACCAGATCCCAAACCAATGCTCCGAAGGAACAACAACCTCTCTAAACAAAACCCCCTCATCTGTCTCATTCCGCTCAAACCTCCTCACCCTCTCAACATCCTCAGCTGTATAATTCGAAATCACGTCAAACGGCGGTAAAACAATATGCGCCTTCTCCCGACACGTCTCATTATACGACCCCAGCCCTACCTCTACCGCTCCAGGCGTGCAATACACATCAAGACACAAGTACAGCGATATTATCGCTTTAGGGCTGTAGCAGGTTCTCGTAAAACCCGTTTGGTTCCGGAGCACGTCGTCGAAATGCACGGGCTTTAGGCACGCGAAACACGCGTCGTAGCATACCCGCTCAGGAGATCTGTCCTCGGCTGCAAGGGAAAGCGTCCATAGTGAGAAGTTGAGGAGCAGCGCGCCCAGAGAAGCTGCGAATCTCATGGCGCCGCCGTTGGGGCTGATCAAAAATGAGGAGAGGCAGGGGTTTAAGTTGAGCAGTTTATCAGATCTAAAAGCTTGATCAGATAAGACTGAGACGTCACGTGTGATGGTGGGGCTTGGAACGCTCCCATGATCCGATTTTACCCACTACACTGCACCCATTAGGAATAGCTTCGTTTAATACGTTCTCTCTGCTGATTTAAGCTCTCAGTCGCAAGTGTCAACTGCAAATAACATATTTGGCTCACATCTCACGCATTTTACTAAAATGACGTCGCGACAGCTTCTAGATAAAAGCTTATATTGAGGGGTAGAATATCTTGTTCTCATTCATCACCTGTGTTTGCAGCCAAAAGCTTAACCTCAAAGGCGGCAGTCAATCCCATAGGTACTAAAATGATTGACCAACTGCAAAAGCCAGGACAATTCCAAGGACAGTTGACATCACGTGGAAAATTGTTGTCGGCTCCGTGGTCGAAGGGATGGCCATTGAGGTCCAGACTGTCATGTGGAGAAGGATACTAACGCAAGGCCGAAGGGGAACCGATGAGGAGAAGGGCTGCGGAGGGCCATTATCGCTAGCTGATGGATTACCAGAAGACATGACATCAGTTTCTGCCTTGCAGACCTTAAATGTAGTGTCGTATTTGTTAGGTTGTTGTCACCTGGTGGGTTGCTAGGTCGGGAGGTCGGGCTGGACACTTTCGAAGCGAAAGCTGATAGGTTCTTAATGCACGTGGGAGATGTTTTCTTGCTCGGAGGGATAGAGCGTAATATAAAAGGGCGTCATTATCGGCTTTAGACTCATATAAAAGTGCTAATCCTAATAATCATCTCGTCTGTACCCTGCAGGCCAATATGCTACATCTTGAAAAGTCTGATATTCCAGTGTTAAAGGCAGCCTGTCCATGGAAGTCGTGCAACGAGACGAAAGCTCATAGTCGTGAATGAGATAGCACACCGTATGCCTCTTGAATATTTCCAGCATCAACAACCATCGTTCTCCACAGCCTGTACCACAATCAGGATCAGAGCACCATAATACATTTTCGGTACTCTTATTGAGGATAAGGTGCTCATCAGTTTCAAAACTGATGTTTGAGAGCCAGTTGATGGAATCTGGGTAAAATAAACACTTCTTCATCTGAAGGCGAAGTATTACACAATCTTTTTCCCAAACCCAGCGGTATCGTGCTCCACACTGATTACAAGCGTAGCTGCAGTCATCGCATTGATAACCATAGCACCATTTCCACACATTGGAAGAACACCGAGGTTTTCCTAGGGTCGCAAAAGACGCGATAGATTCGAGTTGACCAGAGGCATGTTGGCACAGCCCATCGCCGTCCAATTCTTGTAGTTGCTTCAATAGAAACGACCTCAACTTCTTGATGTCTAGATCTTGTTGACGATGAACCTTTACCATGGGAAAAGATCTGGAGTATTCGCTGACTGCACCTGTTGAAACAGAAAAGTATTTGATACATGGCTGAAATATGTGGCAGCTTAATGAAACGTCATGTTTGTCGTAGGCTGAAATGTGATCAGGATGTTCGCACGTGATCACCTGCTCCTCTCGCTCCAGTCTCTTTTGCCAGGTCATCTCGATGTCCAGCGACTTGCCCAAGACTTTGAGATGTTTGCAAACTGCAAAGTGACCAAGTAGCCCGACGCATCGATTTCCTGTTCGCTGACCTTGAGGGAATAGAAGCTCTGGATGGCGTTCGTTGCATCCAAAACATTGAACTGGTTTCCAGAGGGCTCTAAGCCTTTCTTCAAGCTCGCCAGAGTCGAAGAGCTTACTGCAAGAACTGCACAGAGATCTGCGACGGAACAGCCTTTTGACTATATATAGCTCGTCGAATCCGGCTTTCGAAATGCAGTAATCTTCCTCATTGCTTCGCAGCATTTCCAGTCGGAAGCATTTAAATTCAAAACCGCCCAACAGATGACGAAAGATGCCACAGGTTTGGTGGATCATGTAGAGAGAACTTTGCGGTAAAAGGGCCATGATTTGAAGTAGTAACTCACGCGGGAGGCGCAGCAGTGATGAAGTCTGCATCGGGAAATGTTGAGGCTCCTGGGGTTGACGAGACATTGTTGTCTCTCCGTGTTTTTGTCCGGATGCGGCCTGCACACAAGATCCCGATTCTTTGTCGTCAAAAGAAGGGACCCTGGACGTGTCAGTCCTTAGTCGAAAGCGATGTAGCTGTCTCAGAGCCCATGGCACCGAGTGATGATGCTGAAGTCTGAAACATCTCTCAGTGGCCATACTGGGGACTTTTAGCTAGGCATATAAAGTCAGGTCAAAAAGAGGACGAAGGAAATGTTGCAACTGGCATTATATATAGAGCCACTGAGTGGTGTTTGTGTAGTAGACTTTTTCGTTTGCAAACACTAATTTTGAGCAGTCTACTAAAGTTTTTGTGCCGAGCACATAAGATTCCGGCTCCGGAACATCCAATAGCACGTGAAGCTTTCACATAGAGTGCACTCTTAAGATTCGGTCGAGTTAAATAACTTTGGGCTGCCGAAGCCCAGATGCTATTTCTGCACGTGTAAGAAAAAGGCTATCTTACGCGCAAGATAAGACTGTCTTCCCGTTGACTGTAGGTAAAAAAAGACTTTTGCAAACCTCTCTCACTAAAGGAGTTTGAAGCCACTGACTCTTAAATAGGTTCAGTATTCTTACTTGATCCCTGATGTGATTAGATAAGGAGTACAGAAATTGTGTATAGCCGCAGCCGTGCTGGTGATTGAGACTTGTAAGCATGACAGGCTAACAAAAACATTCCATATATTTATTATAAGTTATTCTAAGTTTAGACAAACCATTAAAGACTTTTAATAAGTCTGGTAAATTCTTTAGTCTCTGAGCCGTTGGTTATCGAACACCTCAGAGACCGCAGTGACCTCACTCCTTCGTTCTGAAGACCTCCTTTCAAATACATAACACCAATGGTATCAATGGTACCTTCTCATATCTCTTCAATGAATATTGTCATGGTCTGGATGGTCCTCGTTGCCTTGCCTTCATCAAGCCCCTGTGGTCACAGCAGCAGCAACAGACGCAACAACAGTCAACAGACCAGTAGCGAAAGGATAGTGACATGAGGATAGATAGCAAAAGACAGAAATGAATGAATGTTGGTTCCCTTTGCCACAGGCGACATTGTTATATCAGACAATCTTTGAAATTGTTAGCTGCCCCTCGGGATATGTGTGATAGATAATTGTGAAGACTACGGATTTCCGCATCTGTATGGACGCAATTTTCCGATAAGTAACAAATATAATCTCAGTTTATAAGAAAGACATACACGCTAAATCTATATACATACATGTAATCATCTAAGCTTCGATTTAACCAGAATACTCGGAGTAAAAGCAGCTAGTAGGGTGCTCAATCTCAGCAACACGGGCGTTGAAGCCAAGACACTCGGCGTCAGTGTTTCCAGGGTGAGTGGCCCCAGTGGCAATCCAAACAGTCCAAGAACCATCAGGGCCGTCACGGCAAGCAGTGAAACCGCTAGCATTGTCAAAGTTGAGGTTGCCAGACTTGTCAATCTTCCAACCCTTTGTCTCGAACGAATCAGGAAGAGGGTTCTTGGTTTCGGTAGCGTACTGAAGAACACCTTGGCCTATATGATATTAACAACAGTTCAATTAATAAGTGTGAGACGAGAACTTACCCATTCCAGAGCGATCGGTGTAAGCGCGCTGCTGCTTCTTGCCTGTGTTGTAGAGGTACAGCTCACCCTCGCTCAGACGGAAGACAGCTGATCCATCAGACTTGCCAGAGCAGGTAGCGTTCTGCTTATCCGCTGGAAGACCAAGGAGGAAGCCATTCTCAGAGGCGCTAAAGTGGATAGGGCTGGCGAAGCGCAGGGCGACGAGGCCGAAGGTCTTGGGGACGGGAGAGTTGCCGGACTTGGCGGGGCCGGTCTTTGTGCTTGCGCATCCCTCTGTAGGGGCGGCGGCAGCGAAGCCGAGGAGGGAGGCGGCGAAGAGAGTCTTGAACTGCATTTTGATTGTTGTTTGGTGGTTGGATGTTGAATGTTGGTTGTTGGTTGTTGGTTGTTAGGATGGATTGGATGGATTGGAGTGAGAATGGTAGGTAGAAAGAAGTGATTAGGATAAGGACTTATATAAATGTGAATACGAGGTCCCAAGGGATCTTCAGTTGATCTTTTGACGAATGAGGAGTGCAACGGCAGTTACTGACATCATTTCGTTGAATGGGGATGGCCCCTGTCGTAAACTTGTCCCTTTAATGTCAACCTACCGTTACATCCAATTACAAACGGTCGGGTCTTTCGGACTGTTTCACATAGAAATTCTTCCGCCAGAAAACTTAGGCTTCTAATCTAAATGACAAAAAGGTTTAGGTTGCTTTTAGCCTAATTATTTTTAACACCTCTTTTTACGGCTTAAAGCTGAGGCTAGCTGAAAAGAAAAACATCGCCACTTCACTGCCTCCCCGATACGAGATCGAGAACACCTGATGGGTTTCCATCTCGTAAAGCACGGCATATGAGCCGAAGATCGCCAGTAACGTGCCAGCAGAATATCCCTGCATTAAAACAACAGAACAAACCAGATGCTGCTATGGGCTATTAATACCCACTGACGTAGGCCGAGATCTATGCAAGATCCACTACGGCTAACGGAACGGAAGCGGATAAAGGATCATTTGCCTACCGACCGTCATGGCATTGCTACCTATGCAAGCTAGATGAATGAGTTGAGTTATTACTTCAGAGACTGCTTCTAGAATGCATTTCGCGCGTGGTCCAACAGCGTCGCATGAATTCATTTCGTCACTAAACTCTAATCCAAATGAGGCGCTGATCTAATTCTCGGCCACGTCACACAGAGCCTAGCCTATCCACAGTTTTAAAAATAGAAACCATCATGCATTCATTGCATCTACCGTTGCACCAAAGTTCAGCCTTCGTATTTCCTCACCGTTCAGCTTCAACAAAACACTAACCTGACCGCTGATTCTTGGCCAATTCCTCAATAGTCTTTTCAAAATCCTCTGGCTCCCTTCCCAAAATCTCTTTCATCGTGTTCGTTACACCAGCTGTTTCTCCTGCGCGGATAGCGTCCCATGCTGTAGCCCACGTCCTCGCTTTCTCCTCGGTTCCGAAGTATTCTTTGATTTGAGGGAGGTTGACATACTCGTCCACGCTGATTTCTTGGATCTTGAAGTTTTTTCCTGCGGCGCGCGACAGGACTTCGACGGTATCGGCTAATGTCCAGGATTTGGGACCGGTCAAAGTGATGATCTGGTTGGTGTATTCGAATGATAGTGGTGCTTTCGCGTATGATGCGATGAGGCGGGCAGTCGCTTCGCCGAGTTCATCTCTCTTCACCCAGCTAACCCCAGGTCCACTTCCATCGTGAGGGATGGAAACTTTGGACGGAGGGTTTTTGAGGTCGAGGAATGAAGTATAGATGGGGAATGACTCGCTGTAAAGACCTTCGCGAATGCTCGTCCACGTAAATCCTTCCGTAGCTCTCGCGATCTTTCGCAGATGCGCCTCACTGTCAAGATGAGCACCCATGACCTCAGCCTTGGTAGTACTCTCACCAATCGACGCAAACCCAAGCGACGAGTAGAAAATATGTTTCACTCCAGCTTTAACCGCTGCATCAAGTGCTTTAGTGTGCACTTTCGTCCTATACTCGTGAACATGGCTAGGATACGAGATCAAGAAGAGAACATTAATCCCTGCAAACGCAGCCTCGAGATCTTCAGCGCTAGACTCGTAAGAAGTCTGACGAATGGTAGTTCCATTCCCTGCGTATTTCTTGGGAACCTTTTCGGGATATCGGTTGATGAGCGTGACTTTGTCGTTCGGGACTTGGGAGAGAAGATGAGTGTACGTGCTGGTGCCAAGGGCTCCAGAAGCGGGGAAGATTCCGATTTGCGTCATGTTGAACCTCGTATTTTATCCTGATGACGATGGAGTGAATTGATAGTATTGGAATTATGGTAATGTTTTATCGAAGGGAGGAGTTATATGTCATATTTTATTTAGATGTCATGGAAATCCGTGGAGTTGAATCTGACTAATCGATATGCTCAATATGACGTGATTCCATCCACTCCGAGACTCCATGGAGTTTCTCACCAAATGCTACCCTATTGCCCAAACAGTTCTAGGCCTTCTTATCAGTTCTCTTAAGCTTGATATAGTTATACCATATCTCCAACTTGAAGTCCGCAAACTTTGTGACAAATTCCTCAACGGCGATGTTGATGAACTCCTCGAGAAATGCTTCACCTTCATCCCAATCTTGGCCTCGTGACTTCTTCAGAACGTCTACCCAGAACCAGCCTGAAGCTGATACCACGTTGTTAATGGAAACTCGAGCATATTCCTTTAGAGCTTCGTCTTTCTTGCTATCGTCGACCTTGATCTTGTCCTGGTAAACTTGCCAGGCTGGCTGGACAATTAGCTTCGGCTCTAAAGACTCCACCTCCCATAGCGGTGCTACAGCCTCATCCTTCAACGCCGCTTCAATTTCCTTGGGAGTACGCTCATGACTTGGAAAAAGAGCCATCTGCATCAGTTCAGGTAATGCCAGCTTCCCCTCACCAACCATTCTCATCAATCCAGCTTGAAGGACTTGAGAGCCTGGCTTTGAAGGCGTACTCTCCCCTTCGGGCGCTTGCCCTCCAATAGCAGCAATTAAATGCCCACCGCTCCGAGTCTCCTTCGCCCTGAGCTTCAGGAGCTTTATCAGGTCTGTATGCGCTGCTGCAGCGAGTGCTTTGTGACGACCAACTGCGAATTCGGCGGGGGATGCTGTTGCGTCGAGACTAACAGAAGGAATATTCTCGAGGTAATTAAAAGAGGACCAGTAGAATCCAATATCGGCTTGGGCCGTGGGAACTACCTGCTGATAGAATCCCAGTGGAACAAGACTTGGGACGATCTGGATTTTGCTGTCGTGGTTGGTAAAGTTGTCCGCGACAGTCTTTGCCAGGGTTCCAAAATCGTTGAACGGAGTGTCTTCGAAGATGAGAGAAGCGATGGCACCATCCGGCAAGGTTGAGATGACCTTCTTTATAGGTTTGATGCTTGAGAGCGTCAGCAAAGAGGTTTCAAGGGGAGGTTTTATGCTTACGAGTTGGCACCCTGAGCGGTTCCATAATCAACGACTACCAAATTGTCTCCTACCAGACGTCAGTCTCGTTTTTGCCAGTATGAGAAGACTGTTAGAATATTGCTTACTGTCTGAAAAATTAGGGATCAAATCAAGGCCAGCTTTCATAGCCGCGTTCTGAATTTCGGAGCGTTCATTGTAGTGCTTATCGCGCATAGCAATGCGGACAGGATTCTGATTTGAAGCCATACTGAAACCACAGTATCAGGTTGATATCAGTATACGCCTTCAGAACAATATACGAGGAATTGCCTCTCTTGATACCTATTCCAATGTCCCCGGACCCGCACGTAGCTGATGCGAAAAGTCACACGAATAAGCACTACGCCTGCAACCCCGCTGCTTACCCTCCTTATCACACGAATCACCCAATATCATTCCCAAGATCTCAACTAGAAAGGCACACTATTATGAATCCTTCAGAAAGATCGTCGTTGATTGGATGTCTCGCCATTCGGGAGCAGTCGACTCGAATTTTCGCTCGTGAGAAGTGAAATGCAGGTTGCGTGGCCCAATGGCAAGGCGTCCGAGAGTGATCGAAAGATTCTGGGTTCGATTCCCAGCGTAGCCGTGATAGCTAAGATGGAGAAAGATATAACTGAAGGACTTGATGAGACTCAAAAACTTTTTCTTCTTCTTCTTTTTGTTGATAGTGTGGTCTCATTTTATTTATAAGGTGAGAAATCACTAATCTTGAGACGACCCGTGGCAATGCTGGTCGCATTCCCCATACAGCTTCATGGTCTTTAAGCCATTTAACGAAGATCTCACTATTTGGCTCTCGGACTGAAAAGACTTCTTGTTGTTATAGATGTATCTCGGCTCGTGACTCTGTCTCCCTTTCATCCCATTCCCTAATGTCTACTACCTATAGCATCTCCCCATCATACAAAACCGCTAGGAAGAATGGTCAGTAAGAAGAGCATATAACAACAAAAACATGAACCAGTGTAACCTCGACCTCAACAAGACTTACGATTCAATTAGAAGTAACATTCAGAGCCGTGCTATTAATGCCCCGCATGTAGAGTATATAAGAAGTGTCGGAAGCATTTTTGTCCTTGCAGCATTTATCAAATTCCGTGATCACGACACTTGCGTTCTTCGCGATTTCGCCTTTGTCTGGGAGGTAAGAATTGCACATGGTTGAGGAGAAATTAAAAACGCCTTGTATCATGTCGCAACAATCTATAGACGATTGCCTATCGTTCTTCCCGTCGTTGTTGAGGCATGCACATGCTACAAAGCTTGGCTTCCTGATTTAAGCTCTTAGCCACAAGTCTTAACTGCAAGTAACACATCTAACTCACCTCTTTGGGCATGCTCCTCCTGAAGAGAGAAGAGTAGTGAAGACCAAGATGATCAGCTGGGAGAACTTCATTTTTGGTCAAGAAAGGGGGGTTGGGTTTGAGGATAAGGTGGATGATTAGAAGCGTGATGCTTTTGGTGATGAACTCTGAGTGGTAATTGTGTCGAGAGCTGGTATACTGCCTGAACAGAGTCTATGAGAATGTCGCTTTGAGTCGATAGACCTGGCAGTTGATGTTTGCGTCACGCGCCTTGCTCGAACTTAGAGGAGTAATGGGCCTCTTTAATACTTATGATCTGATTGACGTGTTCGTACTTGAAGACCAGTCCAAATCGCAGTCAGGCCACTAAGGCTTGACGATGAGTCATGATACAAGACTCATCGCGTCCTTTATTTGTATTGATAGCCTAAAGTTTAGCCTTATCGCCACTGATCAGTCAAGTAGATGGTCCGAAAATACAAGCTTATCTATTAATCTTATCGATTTGGAAGCGGAACGGAGATAAATTATAGCCAACGGCTTAAATACACGCAACATATGCAATTGTCTACAAGACAATTCTACACAGCCGGTCCTTCTTCCGGAGTTCTTGGCACTGGGGAAGCCAACATTTACCTGGCCTGACAGAGGACAGGTCCCACGATCGGTGGTTCAATTTGGTGTTGGCGTTGTCCTGCTGTGATAAGGTTTCAAGGTTGAGGGGTAAAGGGGCACAAAGGTAAAAAATACAAAGTAACACAGAGGCAACTGAGTTCTCTCTGCTGATCTAAGCTCTCAGCCACAAGTCTCTTCTGCAAATGACACATCACATAATATAAGGCGTTATACACTGCGCCAAAGAGTGTCTGCGCAGAGGGGAAAGATACTTGGTTCGACGAAATTTGCCCAAAATATTTCACAAATCCAGATTTACCCCATACTTATTATTCCCAAGGCGTGCGCTGAGGATCTTGAAGCCTTGCCATCTCCAACAACAGCAGGTAAACATACAGACCCATGTCGACTTCGCGGAACGCTCTGGCATGCCATTGTTGCCCTCGCTCTGCGATCTGCCTCGCGACCTCTTTTCCAGATGCAGTTAAGGTGAGATAAAAGACTAGCTCTGGGAGCTCTTCTATACTTTGACTGATAGGTATATAGTGCAGCTAAGGTATTAGTCGATTGTTATGCCATTCTTGAAATATTGTCTGCTTTAGTGGCACTGATATGGAAGCAAGTAGCTTGTAATAGCGCCTGCTGATACCGTTGCCGTCTATATTAAAGGCAAGTGTTGACTTAAGGGCTTTATCTTTGTCTAACTAGGATTTGGTGTTGAAATAGGCATCTTGGTCCCTGTAGGCTTTTCTGTGGCATTGAAAAATACGGGTAAAGGTGATATCAAACAGTCTTCTATTTAGAAAAGAAGATTTGACTTTCTGCATGATATTGCCTTTCGCTCGCAGGTAGTGATAAGATTTGTTTGTTCTTAAATTCTGTGCGAGTTCGATAAACCGTTGTCGATGGAAGACCTGCTAGTGGGTATGAAGCGTGAACCCTCTAGTAGTTGAGCCAGCCCAGTAGAGGCTGTCTCTTTTTCGGCCCTATTTAACATCTCTTGACTTGTCGTAAATGAACTCTTGCTTGGTATACGCTGGGCTGGGAATGAGAATGTTACATATTGTGGATAGTTTGCCAGTTGAGAAGATAGGAACCAGGCCATGGATTGGGCGAAATGAAACGGGGCTTATCATGAAACCATGTGAGGCGCTGTATTCTGGGTGTTGGCAGAGATCTTGGGCTGATGATATGTTGGTTACGAATGGCAGGCTAGAGGTATTGATGTTGTCTTGTCTTTCTGCTTCTCTCTCCTTAAGGCTACAGTTCTTGGTAAACGAGGCCCATATAGGTTGTTGGCTACGGTCTTTCACAGTTATCCTTCGATTGTGGGGGGGATATGCTTTAGAAGAAGGCTGATAAATGACATGAGGCTTATCGATGTGATTGACAAGAAACTTGACATCAGGAAGCCTAGTGAAATTGGCTAAGATGCTGTTGAACATGCGCGAGGTATGCCTGTTAAAGGTACGATACGAGTGACTGCATTTTGTTGTCGATGATGTGCTGGAGAACGTGTAAAGCTACAAATCGCTTCTAGGAAGTCTTTTCGCCTGATGCATGGCATCGAGAACCTAACTGCCGCTTAGCCTCTAAAATGGTGATATTGTCTGATATAAGGAGTCGAACTTATTGATTAATGGCGAATTATTAGAGCGTGCAGCGTTGTACTATTTCTTAAAGCCTGGTGGCGGCTCTATATTGTATTTTGTCTGATATTTATGCGATGCAGCCTTAAAGGTTGTGGATTGCTTTCTAGACTGGTTCTTGAACTCTTTCTGTGCTTTATTGTATAGGGCTATGACTGGATGTGGTGTCTCTGCAGCGAAGGTAGGAGTGTCGGTTCGCGTGTGATAAATAGCCATAATATTGGCTGCATAGGGTATTATCGGTAACATAAAGCAGGCATATAAGAGTTGTGTTGGGCGTGTCTGTCTGGGGATGAAACCAGCAATCTGGCTGAGGCAGAGTAAGGCACATACAGCATTTAACAATGCTTGACTCTTAAATGTGAATTCGAACGGATCGCGCGTTGCTAGAAGACCAAATGTGGCCATTATAGTCGAAAGACTCCATGACGTGTAACGAGCCTTGACTTGGAAGTTAGAAGACTAGAGATGAATGGAGGAGAAATGGTCAACGTACAGGTCTGGCGGTACCTCGCCAGGAAAGAGCCTTTACCAGTCCCAGAAACCAAGCATCTAAGGGACTGGTCCTTGTAGTAAATCGATCATGGTCACAACCAACACACAATACAGTCACTGAACCAACAATGGCTGTAAAGCTAGTTCCATCTCTGAGCATCTCAGAGGTTTTGACAGGTGCTGCAAGGGTCAAGGCTCGGACTGTGACTTCCCCGGTCGTGCCGCTGCCCTGGGTCAGGAAATGAGAGCTGTTAAGCACGTTGAGATCAAGACTGCCCTCGCCAAGTAAGCTACCAGCGACACGCTGAGGTCGGTCAAGTCTTCCTTACCATGCGGGTTTAATGTGATGTTAACTTGTATAAGATATCAACCAAGACAAGTGAATATGGAGTGGCAAAGTGATTAGCCAGTCTCGGCCGTGTTGCCTTTGTACCAGGCACGAGGTTTACATGCCGACCGGCACTTGGAGCTTCTTCAACGCCTCTGTTTCATTCAAATAGGAGATACTTCCTGACCTCTAGTAAGAGAGCCTTTTGTGAGACATGGTATAGGTGAATACACTGTTACCACTCGGGAACTATTACCTGAAGTGAAGACCAAGATATCTCAATACCCGGTAATCTTAAGTAGACTCCTGTTTCATAGAGACGAGTTATTTCTTGAAACCACAGCAAATCGCCCGTGTCGCTATCAGAAAGAGAACTTATGAACATGTTCTTGTAATTATCTCTACTAACAACCTCTCCCTATAACCTGGAAGTTACTGTCCAACACTCTCAAATGTGTCAAGATCACTGTACTAAGAATTCTATCCACATGGTGTAAAGATACGCCATTTGGATTCTAGATATTGCAGATATTTCAGGCTTCTTGAGTGGCATGCCAGAGCATAGTCGTCCTTCTGAGATCAGCCAAAACACCCGCCGCCCCCTGAACTCCCAAGTTGAAACCTGGTGCCTTATCTCCCATCCATCCTGAAAGATGCCAACCGATGGGTAGCCAAGCTAGAGGACGGATCCAATCATAGTACCACTGCACTGCCTTCTCAGCCTCTTCTCGAGTGATCTCGCCCTTCTCAAGATGCTTCTTGGTAAAGAATATCTGAGCCTCGCGCATGAGACGGGCAAAGTCGCAAAGTATGCCCAAGAACCAGGCCCTGTGAGCAACCCTATATATGTTTGCAACGCGTCCTCCTGCGCCATTGAAGAGCCATCCCAGACCACATTTCATTAAGACACCTTTCTCTGTGAGGAAAGCGATGTTTTCAAGGAGCTGGAATATCGCATAGAGAGAGCACTGGATAAAGGAGACGATGTAGAGTACAGGATCCATACTCTTACCGTCTCTTATCAACTTCCTGACCCGTACATAAATAGGGAGCAGTCCGAAGAGTCTCAGGGTTAGCCGGGCGTTTGCGACGACAGAGCCCAATCTTGCAAAAGGAGATGACTCTGCTTCGGCTGCTCCAGGGAGGGCGGTAAAGGCAGTCTCTGGTCTGACGAATGAAAGAGCTTTGGACTTGAGATTGTAGGCTTTGGAGTCGAAGTAAGCCAGGAGGTAGAGGCCATAGTTGAAGGTGGTAAGGACAGATCCAAGGTCTTTGGTGGGTTTCATGAGCCTGAGAGGAGTATTAGATGGCAGTCAGGCGAAGTTATGGAGTGTTGACATACTCGTTCAACCTAAAGAATAGACGATCTGGCGCACTCAGCGCAATCTTTGACTGGGCAGGCATTGGGATAATCTTGGGAGTTTGTATAACTGGACTTTCAGTAGGAGTAGTATGATGCTCGTAATATGGGATAGTTGGCTCTTGGATGTGAGAATACTCAAGTTCGTCAACTGCTTCTTGGAAAGGCATGGCAATGTGATAGAACTTTGTACTTATGGCTATCATATTCCTAACGTGCTCACTACCATATATAGCATGATTTGACTAGCGTGAGTCAACCTTTGGGCATCTTTAGACGTACCGCTGGAGTCGGTTCCTCATTTACGGTCTCGCAGCTAATGAGGCTGCGCCGGAGTTGGTGAAAGCTAGAGAACAATACAAACGCGAAGGTACAGGTTAGCATAAAACCAGAGGTTCGTTACACGTCCCTGAAGCTCTTTGACGTCCGGAAGAGGAAGCTGGTCGTCCTGTGAAGTTAGCTCTGTGAAGATGAAGCTTTCGCTGCATTCTCACTTCTCGTTACACTCCGGAACGACGAATGTGATGAAATATTTGAACAACTCTATCGTCCGTATCACTTTGGATGAAAATACTCAACCCTCTGAGCTGAAGCTCTCAACCTTGGGACAGGGTATGCAAGCTATGCTAATTGAGTTTGAGGACCTAAGCTTACGAATGTCAGCCAGCCTCGAGCTCCAAGCTCTTCGCCTAGCAGCTGGAATGGGGTTCACACCACTTCACGGGAAGGATGCCGAGAGCATTTTGCCATAAGGTGTCCTCAGGGAGCATGAAAATATCAGACCTTAATTTAAGGTATCGAAATAAAGTCATCAAAAGTAATCCTAGACTTATATTAAGTCACCTAAAACTTTTAGTCATTTAGGATCAAGGCCCTAAGTTCTCTTTCGTCCCTTATGGTATCTCTGATGCATATAATAGACTTCAGTCTTGCCGTAAATTCTCTGCTTCTTGGCATAACTTGCAGAGATAATACAGAGTCAATTAGACGCTGGATGACATTCCTGCCGGCCACCAGCTGAAAATGCATACCAATACCATCAGCCGCAGGATCAATTGACGTTTTCAGTCGCTTCCATGGCGTGGTTTTGGTTCTAATAGCTTTTATGGGCATGGAGCCTGGGTATTCGTCAAGCTCTCGCGGGACGTTTAGCACATGGCAGCTTTGTAGCTCCCTGCTGATCGCGTACAGAGAGCTCCAGCAAAGTTACTAAGCTCATAAAACATTGACTTATACAAAGCTCTCGGGAAGGTCGATTTACATTTTCTAGTCATTTGTCTCTCAGACCTCTTCAAAGTCATCAAGAATCGTGAAACACTTCCCTGCAATCACCACAACTCAGACATCTCATCATCATGCCTACATCAATCCCCTATGACTCAAGTCTCACTCTCATGAGTGTCGTGAACCAAGAAGCCCTCAAAAGCGTTGAAGCAATTGCCGAACTGCAAGCCCCCGTCGACGCCGCCCAAGATGCACTTAACTCACTCATCTCCTCAAAGCGCAGTCTCACAATGACAAAAACAGAGCTCAAGAACCTCGGCGTCGGCACCGATGCTCTTGACGAAGAGCTCAAGAAGCTGAACGTCGATGTTGAAGCGGCAGCGGGTGCTTACGCCACTGCCAAAATGGCAGCTGAGCCCAAAATCACGGCTATAAGAAAGGACATTCACTCTGTGCACAAGCAGATCGAGAGTCCCGTTGATTACCTGCGCAGTGAGATCAGAACCATTGCGCTAGCGAATGATACAATGAACATGGATGTTCAGTACTTTTCTTTTGATTCGAATTCGCAGAATTCTGCGGCGTATAGCGCTCAGATCGCGTCGTATGTTTCTGGGGCTGTTAGTAGTGTGTTTGGGACGAAACAGTCGATGCGGATTGGAAATGCAGCTTCTCGACAGGTCAGTCGTCAGGTTAGTTCACACAGTATCGAGGGTACGCTCGTCCTGTCTGTCAGTTGCACGCACAAGAATGCTTCGATCGTGGCGCCTTTCGTGCTACACGTCGACAAGGCCATCAAGGTCTGGAACCATCTCTTTCCTGGGAGCAAGCTGGATCCCACCAGTGGGCCAAGCATGATGAAGTGCGCCATGAACGAGAGTCAGGAAGACAAAGAGAAATTCTCTATCATTTCAGGCGTCACTTTTGGGTCGAGTTTCGTTGGCATGGTTCATGTGCTTAACACAACGTCTTCGTCTGCTTCATAGTCCATGGAGGCTACTGCCTCGCAGATGCAGTCGCAGATGAACGTTGGTGCTTGGTTCGCTAAGGCAGAGGGCAAAGTAGGCGTGGACTCCAATTTCGCCAGCAACGTGAAGAATCTCCTCAGTCAGCAGAACATCCAATCTCACGTCACGGTCCTATCAATGGATGTCATCCCCTCAATGGTAGCCCACGAAGTCTTAACAGCCGTCAGCAAGTTCAACGACTTTGACCCCAAGTCCACCATGGCGAATGTTGCTACTATGCAGAATGCAGTTTCGTCAAATCAATCTTCCGTTCAGTCCATGGCTAAGGCTTCACGAACGACTAGCCAAGCATCTAAGATGCAGAGCAAGAAGATTGAGTCTTCATTGAGTGCTCTGGCGACTATTGACGGGGAAAAGAATAAGATTCTTGATGTCAACTCTATGATGACCGCCCTGGAGGATTATTTGGGCAAGGCTATACAGGGGACTTCTAGTACCCCCATCAACTACTATCTCAAGGATATTGATCAGAAGATGCTGGCGCAAATGTGGGCTGCTAAGTATTACCCCGGAGAGTTCATGGCTATCAAGTATGATGATACCGAGGGCGGAGGACCTGCTGAGGAGGACCCCAAGGCGAAGCTGTGAGCGGTATTTAAGTTTCTTTCCAGTTATTCACCACAATTTCACTCATTGGTTCCTTTTCATCCGCCGCAAATTTTATTTCTGCATCCAGGAAGTTGACCTAAGGGAGCAAGAAAATGTCAGACCTTGATATAAGGTGTCAAAATAAACTCAACAAACGCTATCCTCAACTTGGCAAAGGTATCCTAAAATTATACTAAGCTAACCTAAACCTTTTTATTATTTAGGATCAAGGTCCTGAGTTTTCTTTCCTCCCTTAGGTTGACTATAACGTGGAACGCGAACCAGCACCGTATGTGATGTTTCTCGCCAAGTTCAGTTTGCATGGTTTGAGTTTCGAAGGAACTGTTCGAGATTAGGCTGGTAAGACTTACACCTCACAGATACGCTGGAATGTGTAACGCCATTCAGAATCTCTGATATAAAAACGGGAGAATGGCAACCGTGGCTTAGATACCTTCAGCTGAATACCGAATCCGGACATAGCAAGCCACATTTCGTTAACCACCACTATCACGAAGTATATGATGGAGATTCAGAAAGCACCATCAGCCATGGAGAGTACGTTTCTCCTCAAAACACAATTGTGAGTAGCTGCTGTTGTATAGTATTGCATAGTGGGCTAGTCATCTGTATGCAGAACTCTAAATGGTTCAGCTGGCCGAGGGACAATATTATATTATCACATACGTGAGATCCTCAACATTCCTTCTTAGACTTTTCTTGAACTTCACCTTTTCTTGAACTTCACATTTGTAGCCAGATACGGGCTTCTGTGGTGTTGGTACGCAAAGAGACCCTAGTTCCACAATCGTTCGCATACCCTCTCGAGCAACTTGCCCGTAAGCGGTCCGTCCCGCATATCTTGGACCCCATGAGAGCTTCACACAATCCTATGTATCTCCTTAGCCTTCCGACCCATTTCTGGGCTGTAAGGGGGGTCAAGGCGTGGCCTTGGGGGTCGAACTGTGGGGAAATGACTCCAGACAAACTTGACAGAAGGACTCGAATCTTTGTAAACTTTCTGGCATCTTCCGATGTTCTTTTCAGCAGGGCCACGTCACATTCCTATTGATTTGACTCTTTGAGCCGTAACAGCCGAGTGCTGTAGCTCTCTTCTTCTGAATGACCGCAAGCGTCGATATGTTGTCGCGTACGACACTAGTTTTGACGCCAACAACCATTGCGACTTGGGTATCAATCCTCAGTCCTGTGACGATTCCATTTACAATGCTTCCCATTGATCTGGGTGGTAAGGACTACATTGCTCTACTCACCTATGCAATGACAACTGGATATGTACACGATCTCTTTACCATCGGACATATCATACAACATATGCTTACCGGCAACCAAGACTGATTTTCATTATCACTACTCCCTATTTTAGAAAATACTGTATCCCTTCTTGACCAGAATCCCACTATTGCCAACATGGAGAGTAACAGAGCACCTGCGTTCAATCATAGAGCCCACGATTATGTGGCCAATGAATATTGAAACCAAAAACTTCGTTGCGGGGAGAACTCGCTCAAGTGAGGAACTATGGCGCAAAGTTCACACGAAGGGGTTTGACGCTGTCATTTGGGAATTTAACCCTAGAACAACCCAGAAATCGTACCCTTTCTACGCACCTTGCCCAGCAGGTCCAAATGCAAGACGGCTGCCTGCCTACATTCGGATAGAGGCCGAAAACAAAGAGCATCGTAGTCTGTTCCAAGGCAATCTCAAGGAAGACTTCTTTGTCTCTCTCTTTACCCTTATTGTCCTGGGATCTGCAAGTGAGATCAACTGGTTGCCAGAGACTAAGGAAATGTGAGCTCCAGTCCCGTCTTGAGGTCATTTTTTGGGCAAATCTAACTGTACTTTCTTAACCAGGGAGTCCGAGACTGAACTAGCAGCGTGGCAGACAGTGGAAGAAGAGTTCTTGAAACGCGCAAACGACTGGAAACCTAACTTCATGGAGGGACCTCCGAAAATCCCTGTCAGAACCAAGACCGGTGATATTGATACCATCCAACTATCAAAAGAATGGCAGGGCTGGCATGATATTCTTCCTCAGATGGGCATCCTTGACACTACTTCAAAGCATGGGGGAAAACCTGTGCGCCATCTGAATATTTCGCTTACATCGCCAATCCTTATCAAGCCATTGAAAGGCCGTCATGAGGCCATGATATCGAAAAGATTTGCTATGACTCCGGAGACGTTTTTCCAAGTTCTCATTGACGCTATCCACAATACTTCCGATCCAGACTCACCGGATCGCGGTCGGTATCCATGGAAGCTTCAGATCTACCCGGATCAAAAGCCGAAGGACTACATCATGGTAAGTTCGTAGTCTACATCACGAATATCTCGGCAAAGCAGCAACTAACATCACGTTTGCAGACTTCCCACGATCCTTTCAACTTTTACGAGACTTATATCCATCAGACGGATTGGAATACGTACATGAAGTCACTGGAGAAAACAGGATCCCCAATTCGGCCGTTTCCACGCATCAACCAGAAACTATACGATCTCTGCAACGGCGTCATGCTCAAAGTCGGCAGCGCTGACATCGCCCTTCAGGCATCCATGAAGAAAGAAAGCGGGAAGAGTCATGATTCAGAGGATGAGGACTTGAAAATTCTTAAGGAAAAGGATCCAAAGAAAGGGCCTCGGCTTGCTCGGCCCTTCACCAATCTCAAGGCGAAAGCACGCGCTCAAGCTGAGAAGAAACGGGAGAAGAGGAAGAAAAGCGTCAAGGCACTGAGCAAGGTATATGAAGTTGGGTTTGGAACAGCACTTCTGTGGAATGATCTCGATGTTGACAAGATCCAACGGGCTGCTGGCAAACGACCTGACGAGGCGGGCCAGAAGGAGATCATGGGGGGTGTCTCAGCGACAGAGGTAAGCTGGCACTGCTACCCATCGGCCCCCTACAAGCTAACATTCGCCTAGATTGGTAGCACCATGGGTTGGGGTAGTAAACGGCTTAAATCTCGCGTTTTCCCTGCCGAGGTGAGTACTGCACTTGAGGCTCCTGGTATGTCTAACGTTAACGTTTTGCTGCAGTGGCTTCATCTTTCGGCTTTTTCCTGGGGAGGCATTAGCAACTACGACGATCCAGAAGGGTTCTCCACAAGCCAGAACTTCGAAAACTTGGTCTTTGGAACATCCGAGACCAACTCCCTCATGACGAGGTAAGCCAAATTGACTCACGTTGGTATCTGGCTACTGACAGAGAGTATAGATACGAAACGGCCTGGCAGAGATTCTTCCTAGCTGAGCGCAACCTCACTAACCCCGAAACGAAAATCACTAGCACGCTAGATATATGCTGCAACGATTATAACAACCCCATTCTCTGGGATGTGTCCACGAGCTCCGGACAATTCGGGACCGGAGTCCTAAGATTCAAACAGGAAGACCTGGAGATCATGAAGAAAAACGGGTTTCAGTCGAACAAATACCTCTCGATGAAGGAAGAGAAACTATCGGAAAGCTACGTCAAGGAACAGATGCTCATGCTTGCCCGTGATTTCCCCTTCATTGTGTACTCGATCCAGTACGATCTGCAGGCGGATTTTAAGTCGCGAATCTTTTGCCTGGACAATATGGAGTGTTCTGTGCCGTTTTTCCCTTTTCGTAGACCTTTTTATCATCGCGCTGAGGCGCTTTTGGATGATCTGATTTTCAAGGAGTTGTATGCTAAGGCAAGGGCAGAGCCGGAGGTCTTGAGGTCTAACCTCTAGGTTAGCTGAGGGCCATCTAGTATCTCTAGGTCGAAATCGATTGAATGAGTAATTGAATGGTTATGTAACAACGTCTCCTGATCCACTGAGCAGAGTCTAATTGTCTTATCAAGTTGCGAGTTAATAAGGCGGGAGAATCATCATGATACCGAACTCCGGTGTCGGACCGAGATACTTGTGCGCCCTTTCCAATGTCATGACATTAGCTCGAAGCCATCTTGACAAGATAGCATAGTAGATAATATATACCGGCCGACGATCCGACCGAGATCCGGTAAAATGTAATATTATATAACAGCCAGTAATCTTCTTGAACAATGCAGACGACCTCATAGCACCAGAATATCGGGTTATCAACAGTGACCTTCAACATGGCATCCAACAACTTCGTGCTCACGGCAGAGGCTCACTCCCAGGCCCTGCCTAACTTCCATTTTTCGACGCAGGCAGTCCACGCAGATGACTTTGTCAGTCCTCACCGGGCCATCGCCCCGGCTATGCACTCCGCGGTGAACTATCGCTATGCCCGTAACCCTGATGATCTCGTTGAGATGGAAAACGACGATGTACTTCCCCAGCCCTCACCAATCTCAAACACTACTAACATTCATAGCCAAATGCCCCATTAGATTCACACGTTTACTCTCGCTACACAGCCCCCAACTACAGCAGACTAGAAATCGTCCTCAAGACCCTCTTCAAAAACCCCGTTGTGTCATACTCATGCGGTGTCGCAGCTTTTCACTCAATGCTGGTCGCCATCAATCCAAAGAAAATCTTTATTTCTGATGGTTATCACGGTGTTCACGCTGTTATCGAGCTCATGACCAAGCTCAACGGTTTGAAGAAGCTTCCACTTGATGATCTTGATCAAGCGGGGCCAGGGGATATGATCCATATTGAAACACCACTGAACCCAACGGGCGAGGCCAGAAATCTTACTTTCTTTAGTAAGAAGGCTAGAGAGGCGGGGGCGTTGCTTACGGTTGATGCTACGCTTGCGCCGCCGCCGCTACAGGATCCGATTCAGTTTGGAGCGGATTTGGTTATGCATAGTGGGACGAAGTATATCGGTGGACACTCTGATATGCTCTGTGGTATTGTCATCGTTTCTCCGCAGCAGATTGAATCAGGCTTGGAGCAGACATTAAGAGATGAACGGATGGTATTAGGAAATGTCATGGGGAGTTTGGAAGGCTGGTTGGGCATTCGATCACTACGAACTCTTCACTTACGAGTGATGCGCCAGTCCCAAACCGCCGAAGCATTGGTATCATGGCTCAACACCGGCCTTTCAGACCCATCATCCGTCATCGGTCGTATAGTCCACAAGATCGCACATTCATCCATCCAACAAGATGCGGAGTGGCTGAAGGAACAAATGCCAGGTGGTCACAGCCCCGTGTTCAGTCTATGGCTGAAGAACCCAGAGCATGCGAAGCGGTTACCGAGCAAGCTGTTTATCTTTCAGCATGCTACGAGCCAGGGTTTAAAATTCCCATGGGTACCTAATGATAGCTTAATGCCTAGTCACCTAGGCATCTAGTTAGGTAAATAATATTATATATAGGTACCTATAGGTATTTTAGAATGTTCTTATAATACCTATAATATATATAGGTACTAGAAATTGCCTATAGGTACCTATAGGTAATATTATACTCTTTTATATAACTCTTAAAAGTAGTATAAATATAATATATTTATAGTAATTATTTATAATAATTTATATAAAAAGCATATTTATATATATAAAAAAAACATTAAATTAAATATATACTATCTATATGAAAAGTATTATTAGTTTCTAGCTAACTGCCTAATACTAGTATTCTAAGAATCTATTCTTCTAATTTAGCTTCTAACTTATAATAACTGCTATAAGTTAGTATATTAAGCTTTACTTAATCTAGGTCTTTTTAAAGGTATATAAAGATAGGGGTTAATAGAATCTAAATTATAAAAAGACTAAAGTAGGCTTAATAGTATAGGTAATAGGGATTAGTTAGTAAATAATTATAAAAGTTATAAGTCTTAAGAATAAGAGGAAGATATTTATAATTAGGGAAGAATAGAAGATAGTTATTAATAGGTTATTAATAGTATATTTATATAAATAACTTCTTTTTTATGTATTATTAGCAAGTAAAGGAAGGTTAGATATTATAGTATCTCTTTAAGTAATGTAGAATATGTAAGGGCTTTTTATAGCTCTTTAAGCTAGTCTAGGGAGTTCTTTATAAAAGAAGATAGCTTAAATAAGTCTAAGTTAAGAGACTCTTAGGATTAGTTTAAGGCTATAGAATAGAAGTATAATAAGAACCTTTCTTTAATTAAAGAAACCTTTAAAGCATATTATTTATATTAGCATATAAAGTAATATATACTTTATGCTCTTTTAATTGTAATAGTACTTAGCTATATTACAAGAAGGTCTCTAGCTATATAGCTTAATGCAGAATATTTAGGATTATAAGTAATATAGGCTTAGAATTAAAGGAGGCTTTCTCTAGATTGCCTTTCTATTTATTATATTAGTTAATAATATAATATAATACTATACTAAATATACCCTCTTTAAAGAAAGATCTGCATATAGTTAAAGCTAATTTTTAAGAGTAGCTAGCCTATAAACTACAGTAAGTATATAATTATTACATTAGATTACTATAAATACCTTTTTAAGACTAAGAAAACTAAAAAGAAGATTCTATTCCTCTATTAATAGTAATATAAATAGATCTATATAGCTAGATGCATATTAAGAGGTATAAAGTTAAATGAAGTTAGCTTTAGCTTATTCTTTAATACTGCTAATACTTAAAGATAGAAGAATAGATTAAATACTGCTCTAGTAAGTATCTTATTCTGATTTTAGTAGAGATAAAAGAAGAAGAATAATAAGGTAAGGGGTCTTAGTAATAAATAAATCTATATACTTATGTAGCTTTATTATAGCTTAATAAATGCTACAGGAAAGAACCTTTACTTAAAGTTAATAATTTTAGCTGCCTTTAAGTAAGAAGAGCCTCTCCTAATAAATACTAAGATAGCAGCTAATAATCTTAAGCTAAGTCTATATAGCAGATAAGCTATTAATAGCTAAATAACTAATAGAATTAGAAAGATAAATAAAAATGTAAGTGCAATTAATAAGGTAATTAATCTACTGCTAATTTTTAGCAATAATCTTATAATTCCTATTAAGGTAGTCTTTAAACTATTCTTAAATAAATAGTTTTAGTATCTTAGCCCTTATAAGCATTATAATTATTAAGTTCTATTAGATTAAGATATTATAAATTAATTTTAAAGGTTATAAAATAGTCTTATCTTGTATTTAGTAAGCTTAGATCTCTTTAAATTTTTATGCAAGCTTAGGACTTTAGGTAAATTTAATAGCAAGGCAATAAACCTAGAAGATAATTAGTTATAATTAACTTAGTAATTACTACATGCAATTACTATAAGGAATATATTATAAGAAGAAATATATATACCTAAAGAATTAATAAAGATAGATAATTAATACTAATAAGATTAGATAATTAGTCTATAACTTGCTATTCTAAGGCATTAAATTAATTATCTATTAGGTCCTTATTATTAAGGCCTTCATTTTAAGAAAGGTTATCCCCTCTATCCTTATCCTTATTATAATTATTACCCTCTAAAATTACTATCTCTTAAGATATAATTCTAATACAATCTATAATTTCTTATATAATAAGGTTTAAAACATAGGCTATACATTATATAAAATAAAAGCAGGGTAAGGGTATAGGCTATAACTTAGTTTTAATCTTATAATTTAAATCCTTAATATTAAGATATATACTATTATCTGCTATAATTGCCTAAAGGTAATTTAAAAGATAATAATTCTAAAGGCTATATATTATATAAGAGTTTAGTATAACTCTGCTTTAATCCTTAGATATATTAATAAATCTAAGTATAACCCTTTTAAGTTACTATTAAGTATTAAAAAAATAGATAAGAATACTAAGAATAGTAAACTTATTATAGGGTATTAATTATATATTTAATATAAGAGAGACTTTAGCCTTTAGAGGGAGAGTTTAAAGAATAGCCTCTTATAAAGATAGAGACTTATCTTAAATTCATTTAGTAAGAGTTAGGCTACTAGGTAGTTAAAGGTATAGCAAGATAAAGGCTATAAGCTACTAGAATGCTAAATTTGCTATAATATTTATAGATAAATAGCTACTAGTAATAAAATAAGTAAGATAGTAAATAGATTCTATTTACTACTTAGCAGTATTAATTTATTAAAAGTAAGCTAAAATTACTACATTTAATTACTATAAATATACTTATATTAAAATTAAAATATATTATATTAATTCCCTTAGATATCCTTATTTTAGGAGCCTTTTTCTTGCAAATAGCTAAGTTTAGATGCCTATATATGCTTAATATACTAGTTCTAGATACATTAGGATGTATTAGAGTAGTATAGTAAAAGCAGTATATAATCTGTAGTCTTTTATCTAATCTCTATAGATCTTAATTAAATTAAGACTAGCTAGAAGAGTCTCTCTTCCCCTAGAAGATTTTTAAAGCCTTTAACTCTAGTAATTAGAGTAAATAGGGAGTACTAGGTATAGATTTAATATATAATATCTACTATTATATTATTTTCTACTAAAGAAAAAAGGCATTAATAGTAAAAGGGTTAAATAGAATATAAAAAGGCTTACTAAGTACAGTTAGTTTAAGGCTAAGTAAGCTTTATAAAGATATTTTAGTAATAAAATATAACTTAGAATTAGTTTAAGAGTAAGAAGAAATTTTTAAAAAGGATTACTATAAAAGATTATTATTTTACTTAATAACTTTAAACTAGAAGATTTATAATTATATTAATTAATCTTAGCTATAATAAACTAAAGCTATATTAAGTTAAAGTAAGCTTTTAATGTAATACCTAAGACTTTAGTATATTTTATTATATAAATGCTAGATTACATTTAGTTAGCTAAAAGAGCTATTTTTACTTAAACTTAATAAGAATCTAACTATAAATAAAAAAGGTTTTTTAATTCTTATTCTTTTTTTTTTTTTATAACTTATAAAAATTTTAAAATAATATAAATATATTACTTTTAAAATAACACTTAATAATCCTAAAAGTAAAATTCTTTCTAAGGTATATATTATATTAATATTCTACTTACTATATATATTTATTTATTAACTATTTTATAAGTATTATTACCTTAATTAAATTAATAGTTAAGCTTTTATACTTTAAGATCTACCTTATAATATAGTAAAAAATTATAATAGTTAAATATAAAGCTATTAAGTAAAATTAAAAATAAACTAAAGAGGTTAAGAAGAAAATATATAATACAGAATAAGCAAAAGCCTTAAGGTTATATATAGTAGCAATTAAAATAGAATAGTAAGTTAATTTTTAAGTACTTTCTACTATTTATATTAATATAATAAGTAAAAATTCTTTAGAATATCTATTAACTCTAATATATAACTAAACTTCTTATACTATAACTGCTATTTTAGCAAATTATTTAAGAAATTGAGTTAAGTATAAAGTCTAATCTGCAATTTCAGTTATTAGCAATTAAAGCGCTTTAAAAAATAAGTAAAAGCTTTATTATTATGCTATTTAAAATTAAGTTAAATATTTATATTTTAGAAATTTTAACTAAGTATAATTAGGCTTAAACCTATATATAATCTATATAAAGTATATAACTTTATATTATACTAATATAAGATTAGTAAAGATAATTTATAAAAACATAAAATCTTAGAATAGCTTTTTAAAATAATAAATAAAAGGCATATTAGCTAATTACTATAAATAATTAGCTTAATTAACTCCTTGCTATGCTCTAACCTAAGCAAATAAAAATCCCTAGTGCTTTATTCCTTATGCTAATACTAGCTATATATTTTTTACTTATTTCTCTCCTTTAAAGAGTCTTAAAGGCATTAAGGCAATTTAAGGTTTAGTATTAATAAGCTTTAATAGCTTATAAGCTCTAATAAGGAGCTAGAATATAAGATAATTAGCACTCTTAAAATGCTATAATACTTCCTTACCTAGGCCTAAATGCTGCAAGGTAATATTATCTTAAAGAGATAGAGGCCTAGGAAGGTAATCCTATATAGTAGATGCATGCCTCTACTAGCAATAGATTTATTAGATCTTTCTAAGTATAGAGGGTTTACTAGTTTAATAGGGATATTAATAAGCTCCTTACTATACCTGCTATCCTTAATAATAAAGGACTTAAAATCTATTAAGGTTACTATAATAAATTAGTATATTATAAAATCTTATAATAATATTATCTTACTATTGCTTTTATACTAAAGGGAACTTAAAGGGAAGAATATCCTTATATGCCTGACTTAAACCTAGAAGCTTGCTAAAGGGCTTCTATATAAGAGCTTAATTATCTATAGATAATTTAAAGAATGGATTAAAGGGCTTAAGTGCCTTTAGATTTTTTAGTTTTATAATATACTAAATATATAACTTAAGTTAAGAAAAGATATTTAGACTATAAAGTAAAGGCATAGATTATCTATAGCTAATTATAAGCAGGTAATTACTATAAATAATTACTATAAATACTTACCTAGAGAACTTAAACTTAGTTTAAATAGCATTAATCTTATACTTAACATTTTAAGGGTAGTTTATAATTTTATTGCATTTAACTTATAAGGAATATAATATAGTAATTATTAGCTATTTAATATAAGTTATATAAATTTTAAGATTAGCTTAAATAATTAGCTTAAATTAATTTAAAAATATTATATTTTTATATTATAATCTTTTACTACTTAATCTATTTATTAGTTTTTAGTAGAACTATAGCTTAACTTTTATTTTAGTTAAGCATTTTATTAATAGAAGCAAGCTAGTAATTATTCTCCTTAGTAAGATTATTAATATCCTCCTAGAAAGGATTATTATTATTCTATGGGATTTTACTAGCCTTAAAAGTTAATACTATAAATGCTTTATCTTTAAAGAGATTATAATATTTACCCTTTTTAATACTACCTTAAATTAGCCTTTAAATATTAGTAAATAAAATATACTTACTAGTCTATACTGTAGTTATTAAAAGCAGTATCTTTAAGTGCTTTTTTAGTTACCTTATTAGCATTAAGATAATTTATATATTAGTAGAGTTTAGTCTTTAAGTAACTCTACTGCTAATTAAAGTTCTTCTTTACAGTCTTATATTTATAGCATTCTGCAGGAAATGCATCTATTCTAGCATAGGCTTTCTTTATATAAGGATTTATTAATAAATCCTCCTTAGGCTTTTATTTGCATAATAGCCTACTAGGCAGATGCCCTAGGAGGATTAGCTTAAATGATTACTATAAGTGTAAATAAGCTCTTTACCTTAGCCCCTATTACTTATTTTTTCTACTCTAAGAAAAATTAGAAAATAGTAGCTCTTACTATAATATATAAGGAAGATAGAGGCTAGAGTATAAAAATTAATATCCTTATAGCTAAAGGCAATTATATCTTAAAAGCTAAAAAATTAAGGGTTTAGGGGAGATAAGTTTAAGAGGAGATTAAGATTTCTAGTACTATAGTAAAAATAAAAAAATAGATCCTAAATTTAAAGTACTAGTCCTAAATAGGCAATAATTAGCAGAATACTCTCTTCTAATTAGCTTAAAATTTATAATAAATTACTATACTAAGACCTATTACTTAGAAGACTAAATCTTAATACTAACCTAACTCTAACCTTTTAAACCCCCTAAATTTCAGAATTTATAAGTTTTAAGTAGAATTTAGTATTTCTTTTTATTCTAGCCTTTTTAGTTAATCCTTTTATAATAATTAATTAAAATAATTGCTTCTACTAAGCCTATACCTTAAATTTTAATACTATATAACCTTTTAAATTTTACAATTTCTAATTCTTCTTTCCTTTATTTTAAGAGTTTCTATCTCTAGTCTCTTTTTCTTATAGTAATCTATTAAGATAATTGCTTCTAATTCCCTAATTATCTAAGATAACTAGCAGCTAAAGCCTTTCCCTGCAAGCAGCTTAAAAGACTACTAGTAGTAAACAGCCTTAAAAGTCTATTACTAGTAAATAACCTTAAAAGTCTATTGCTAGTAAAGTGCCTTAAAAAAGTATATATAAAGCCTAAGTACTAAAAGGGAAATCTTACCTTAAGGGTCTTATTGCTACTTTTAGTAAGCAGTTTATTTATATTATAATTCTTTTTTTTAATACTATTATAGATTGCTAGATAAAGGACTATAAAACCTAAATTCTTAAGAGCAATAAGCCTACTATTATGTATACCCCCTTTATCTGCCTTATCTATGAAATTATATTTAATATAACTAGAGACTGTACTATAGCTTCTACTTATATTACTCCTAATGCTATTAGTACTTTTAAAGAAGCAACTAAAGCTTTTATATACTAGCTCTTTAAAGGTAAGTTATTTATAGTAATCTTATATAGTAATTAGTTATATTAATTAATTTTAAATTTAAGTATTAATCTTCTATTTACTTATACTTACTGCAAGACTATTTAAAAGAAGGATATGCAGATATACTACTGCATTTAGTATACTATAGTAAACCCTATAAATAATTACCTTTAGTAAATAATTAATCTAAATACTATTAAGTTACTTCTATTCTTTAGTATTAAGGAAAATCAAGTAGCATAGCATATATAAAACTAAGCAGAATTAAGAGAAATTTAAGCTTATAAAAGGGATAAATACATTAAAGCTTAAATATATACTACTAAAGATACTAAAATATAAAAATAGTAATAAGATAGATAGAAAAAGTCTAAAATATAGGTTAACCTAGAAGATCTAGTAGCTAGACTTAAAAACGCTCTTAATAAGCTAAATAAAAATAAAGCTATATCTAATTAAGAGATATAAAATAGAGGTAAGGATAAGATTAATTAAGAGATGCAGGATAGAGGTAAAGATAAGATTAATTAAGAGATATAGGATAGAGGTAAAGATAAGCCTAATTAAGAGCTATAGAATAGTAATAAAGATGCATATAAGAGTACACTAGAGGATTAGATCTAGGGTAATAACTAAGCTGCTATAATTTTAATGTTTTTTCTTAAGGGATTTATTAAGGTACTAGGAGTAAAGGCTTATAAGATACTAATTTACTACTAATTTAAAGCAATTATTACATCTAATTACTACAAATTAAAGATATATATTATAGGTAATTTAAATTTTTATCTAGGTATTAATTTATAACTAATCTTTACCTATAAGTACCTATATCTATATAATTATCCTATCTAGGTACCTGCCTGTAGGTAGGCATCTAAAATGGGTATCTCTAGGTATACACCCCTGTTAAATGGGTACCTATAGATACCCATAGGCTGGGTATTTTAAACCCTACTACGAGCTTAGGCGGTGTTGAGAGTTTGTGTGAGTGGCGTGCTATGTCGAGCCGTGGAGAGGATCAGAGGATGTTGAGGATTAGTACTGGAGTGGAGGACTTGGAGGATCTGAAGGGGGATTTGATGCAGGCTTTTGAGGCTTTGTTGGCGGAGTTTCCATGAGTTATGAGATGTGTTGTTGCTTGTGAAAAGATATGATGAGAGTTATGAGGTCACGATCATATATGTAGGCTTGAGAAGATACGAATATAGTCTACCAATTCCAAAGCATTGAATTTTCTTTCTTCACTGGGTCAGAAAGAGAACAACAGACTTGATATCAGTGTGCTAGATACAATATTTAGGTAAAGGGGCTCAAAATTATACTAAACCTATCCAATCTATTCGTCGTTTAGGATCGAAGCCTGAGCTTTTTCCTTCACCTCTTTTTCCTCTCTTACATCTCCAACTATCAGCATTCTATGTTCCTAAACATTCGGATACAGGCCAGTAGTTGTAGACGTTAGTGTTGCTCATCTCGACAAGGCCAGCAGTGATTATTCATGGGTCATCAGCTAGCTACGCAGTCTGAATCGATGACCCGACCTTTATACGCCTTTTCACAACGTAAGCCCAACCAAAAGAATTCTGCTGTAGATCGTCTTTCAAGTTCCCGCATGGGTCTTCATGAAATGACTCCATCATCGCCGACCCTGAAGCAAACATATGACCTCAAAAGACTCCTCAACCTCATAAACCTCCAGCACAGATCAACTGATCAAGACCGATTAAAACCCGTCGCATCTCGTGTTTAACGGATCTTCGTGCCTTGGTCACATCTTGATTCAATCTTGCCCCCGAAGCATCCGTTTGGCTGGATCTATCCGAGTCATCCGAACGCGCCACCAGATAGTTCCCACACACCCAGCTGAGTTTATTTGAACTTCGAAATAGTAAATTTTACACTGTATATACTGTTCAAAGTAATTTCTCGATCTGCCGTCCAATAAATCCTCGCTGACGGGGGCGTTGTTGCTGCGGTTTGACTTGCTCGAGTGACGAGCAGTTGAGGAGTAGCATCTGTGTTATCGGGGTATAATGATTTTGATATCGGAAGGCTTATGCAAGTTCTTATCGATGGTGTCTGTTGTGCCGATTGAGTGTTGTTGGAGGAACGAGCCAACATTCTTGGCTGCTGTTGTTGCTCTTGCGATATCGGCCCGTGACGTTAGTGTAAGTCGAGAACAGTAGAATGACATGAGAATCGAGTGCTTTCAAGTTAATAAGAAAATACAAAGGTTTAGAGATGTCACACACAATGAACATCACAAAGGCAAAGATATTTGATAAAGATGAATCGATATTCAGTCTGTTTCTGATATCTACACATTATGCTCATGTACTTTCTCCTCCACAGGTCACCACCGTGACCTCCCAACTTTCAGGTATAATTAAAAAAAAGAGATAACCTCCTCATCAATAGCAGCAATTGTTAACAAGATTCATAATCTTTAAACGTGGTCGTCATGCTCGGTCTTGGGGACATGCTTGACCTCACCAGCACCCATGGTCTGGGCGAAGGTGGTGTGAGGTCGCCACTTGGCAGAGGTTCGGGGAGTGGTCTCCTCCATCATCTTATCAACCTGCTCGAGAGACAGACCCTTGGTCTCGGGGACGAGGAAGTAGGTGTAGACGAAGGCGCAGGTGCAGAGACCGCCCCAGATGAAGAAGACGGAGGACTTGAGGTTGCCACGGTTGGTACCGACCATGTAGGGCGTGATGACGGCGATGATGGTGTTCCAGAGCCAGTTGGAGGCGGTGGACAGACCGACACCACGAGATCGGATGGGGAGAGGGAAGATCTCGCCGATGACGATCCAGGCACCAGGGCCCCAGGTGGAGGCGAACCAGAAGATGAAGATGGCGATGAAGGCGATCTGGGCGTTGACAGCGCTGATGTTGTTGGCGATCATGCGGTCGGGCTCGTCAGCGGTAGGGGAGGAGTGAGTGTGGTTGAAGCCGACAGTGACACCGATGATGGCGACGAGGAACTGGCAGACAAGCATACCGAAGGCACCGATGAGGAGGATGCTTCGGCGACCGAATCGCTCAACAGTCCAGAAGGAGAGGGGAGTAGAGCAGACGTTGACGAGGGTGAAGACGAGAGACATGAGGAAGACGTTGTCGATAGCACCAGTGGACTGGAGGAAGGGGGTAGAGTAGTAGAAGATGAAGTTGACACCGGTCCTGGTTATTGTTAGTGGTGATCTTGTTCTGGTGTTGAGGAGAAAGCTTACCATTGCTGCATCATCTGCATGGAAGTACCGAGGATAGTTCGGCGAAGGTTAGACTTGCCATCCCAGAGGCTGCCCTTGAAGCAGTTGGCCCAGCTGCCGAACCAAGAAGTGTTGGGGATGATCTGGCGCTCGTACTCCTCGTTGGCGACGATCTCGGCGATCTCAGACTGGACATACTTGGAGTCCTTGGGCTGACCTCGGACTCGGGCAAGGGCGTCGATGGCCTCTTCGATGCGGCCACGCTTGACAAAGTATCGGGGAGAATCGGGGAGGAAGAAGAGACCACCGCCGAGGATGACGGCCCAGGGGAACTGGAGACCGATGGGGATCTGGTAGGACTTCATGCTGTCGAAGTTCTCGGTTCCGTAGACGACGCAGGCAGCGAGGAGGAGACCGATGGTGATGCAGAATTGGTAACCGGCGACGAGGGCACCACGAACCTTCTTGGGGCACTGATGATTGTTAGCATGGTGGTGAGATGAAGAGGGAGAAAGGGAGCTAGACTTACAATCTCAGACATGTACAGAATGACAATGGCAGACTCGAAACCGACACCGATACCGGCAATAAGACGACCGACAACGATGCAAGCAAGAGCATCACCATGACCAGTAATCATCTGAATAACAACACCAATGGCGTAGATCATGCAACCAATAATGACAGTCCACTTGCGACCAATGCGATCGGCAAGATCACCAGCGATGAGGGCACCAAAGAAGGTACCGCAGGAGAGAATAGAGGTGATGAGAGAAGTGTGACTCTCGCTGAGGCTGTCGGCACCAGCGCCCTCGACCTGGTGGATGAAGTACTTTGAGCCGTTGACACCGTTGATGTATCCGGAATCGTAGCCGAAGAAGATACCACCAAAGGACGCGAAAGCGCACATCATGTAGGCCTTCCAGGTGACGGGGGCCTCGATCTGCTCGACATTGTCGGCAGTCTGGAGGGCGACGGAGCCGCGACGCTCCTCGTTGTGATCTTCAACGCCCATGGTTAAGGTTGTATTTTTTTTTTTTTTGTGAACCAGGCAGAAGAAAATTGAATGACGGGGGAGAAGGGGGGAGGGTATTTATTTGTGTGAAGTCAATCACAGGAGGAGAGTGGATGTGAAACAAGCTGTGTTGTTGAAGTGATGAGCTGTGATGAGGAGGAGAGAGTTTGTACGATGGAGGGGGGAACAGGGTCTATTTAATCTCAGACGGCAAACTGAAGATGTGCCTGTCATTCGTGTGTCTTTCCAACAGAAACGATGAGAGCATGCCATACCAATGCACCTTGACACTGCTGTAAGCTGGCCCAACCCATCGCAGCTAATCCAAACAAGGTCAAGGACCTCACTCACTCTTTACAAGGGGGGGCAAGGTTACAAGTTGCCTACTCGGGTAACTAAGGTAAACTTGGCAACCATCGGCCGTTCACGAGCATCCAGATTCTTTTCTGATCCTACCACTTTCTCGCGCCAAAAAGAAAAAACAGACGCGCAGTGAGTGCCCATGACCTCGGAGCTTTGCGAGTAGCTAGGGGCCAGACGCTAAAGAATGGTCCCGGGGGCCCATGGGGCACGGTAAATGGGGGAACAGGGGGGAGGCCACGCTGTGTGCACGCCCCCTAAAGTGCGGAGGCGGCCGCAGAAGAATGCCATGCCATGAGGTTCGGGTAGTGGGGTGCGGGTAAGAAAAAAACATGGCAAAAATACGGAGAAACTTTCAAGATTCGATTTTCGGGCGTCTAAGTGAAAATGCATGCATTCCATATAAATGACACTGAATGAATGAATAGCATCAACAATAAACAATCCAAGTGTCAATTAATCACGTACCCTCATCCTGGCTCACCAAACCCAAGATTTTCTGTATCACCATTAAATCATGTGGTGAACATGTCACCGTCTCACAAGAACACGTTCATTTCGATCCCATCAATTAATTAAAAATCATCCATCACGAACGAAAAAAAACTTGACGCGTCCAATATCTTGATCTGGGCTGGTCTGGGGAATCTCGTGGGTCTTTGCTGAGGGCGTGCTACGAAAGTAAGGCCGAACAGAGAAGAAAAAAAAGAACTTGCCCGTGTTTTCTTAGTGGAGGGGGCGGTTAGAAGACCCATAACGTTAACGGGCCTGGGTCTACAGGGAGAAGCGCCGAGTAATCGCCCGGCCGTTTATTTCCTTGCGCTTGCGGCTTTGTTCTTTTCCATCACGGGACCTTCTACAAGAAGTGTTCTAGAGTGGAAGTTATTTCGAGTCAGACGGGAACGGACTTTAATGGGAAGAGGGTTAAACCAAGCTGGCGGTATAACCCATGGACGAACATCATCGTGGCATTGACCATTACGAAAAAGAATTTAGAAATTAGCTCAAGGTAAATTTGAAGTGCGAGGTGAAGCCTATCTTGATGCTGATCACTGTAACCATATCTGCAAAAATGCCATGCTAACGTTTCCCGTAAGCATACCTACCGACACCACACTCTTCAAGCTTCAGCCAGTAATCGGCAGTCTCTCGCAACCCTCCAAAAGCCCGACGCGGGGAAATTCACCACACTCACCAGCTCACTCTACGCGGTTAGCCAGTCAAACGCAATACCCAGCAAAAGGAATACAAAAAGGGGTCCCCACGGGCGACTCTCGGTGGTACTCGAGACGCTACGCCCCTGCTGCCCCGACTGCATGGATGGGTTGTAATTGACCGAGCTCACCACTCATGAGACCTCACTTTTTGGTCTGGGGAATTTTGGGACTTCCCCCAGAGAAAAGTGTCAACGAGTGCCTCCGAGTCGGCGACCGAGATGCCCTATAGTGGCATGCTATGCATCTGACCCCAGAATCTCCGGATTTTCAGCCCAAGCGAACGCTGCGGGGAGAATCGCCGTTTCACCGAGAACTGAATCCTTCAAACTTCACAGCTGATAGATAGATACTCAATACATAGTAGATTGGTGATGTTGGTGAAGGAAGAACAAGCCACCATCGTCACGAGCACCGCGAATCGTCACTGTCATGCATAATTTCCGGGCCGAAACGTCAAGGGCCAGAACAGGAGCTTTTTCAACCACACCTCCTCTCCGAGGGGACATAATGTGTTTTTTATTGTGTTTTTTATGGTTTATCTGCATTTGTGACCACCTTGAACTTTTGATACAAGCAGGATGGTCGCATCATAGATAAAACTATATATCTAATGGCTTATTTATTGAGAGTTGATATTGGTTACAGGAAAAACAGAGTCTATTCTGCCTGAAAGAGGGAAAAAGCTAATGTGTTATTTTGACCGAGTGGCTTAGATCTATCCCTGCGGGATGATGATTACATTTGCCGACTGAATGAATGAAAATTTCAACCACACCACTCAAGAAAAGCAAGCAGGGGTGCGCTGCGCTTTTTGGGTAATACAGCGTTTTCTTCCGTAAGAGAGAACTCAAAGGAACGCTCACACGATGCCGTAAATGGTTGCCGCGAATGGGTCTAGCTATTTTATGGAAACATTTTACATACTCGATTGAATAGGTAGCCGCAATTACCACGTTGGTTTGGCTTTTTTGTAAATTAATTACCGGTCTTGTATTGGTGCATTTGGTGTTGGAGATAAAGCATGTCAGCGGCGGAGTGAAGTTACACTTGATATTGCACCGAGATACTGGTATCAACCCAGAAGAGGGAGGGAGGTACTGTAGATGCGATGGATGCTATAACCACATGATCTGAACCATGGCCTCGGAATCGATCCATTGTATTAACTCGACCCTCAATATTCCCGTGGGGTCACGAGAACAGACCAGACCAGATCATACTTGTAGTAACTCGATGTCAACCATGACCAAGCAATAACTCCTCTATAAACTGGAGTCTTGTACTGTAGTTCTCCCTGAGCTTTGCCGAACGAGCTACCCCTGGGCTCACATCAATTTGGCATTGGCGATTCCCTGATCCAAGTGGGTCCTCGGCCGGACTCACTCTGAAGCCATCGTGTCAGATTCCCCCAGCTTCAATTAAAAATACGCCTAACTCCGGGGTTCGTTCCTTCTCGTGACTGGAGAAAAAGAAAGAATTTTCTTATAAACTATTAAAAAAGTATGGTTATTTAGCAATGCTCGGCCGAGAATTCTGAATAGCCGTCTTTCCGAACACGCGGATTTGTATTCCGAATGCAGTCTTTTCCCGCATCGTTCGGTCACTGTCATCACATCGAAAGTGTCAGTGGCGTTGGATTCCAGCAAGTCATCAGACACGTTCAGCTAACTTGTTAGTTGAAGCCTCTGACGGCACTGATCCTTTTGCAAAATGGGATGATTCGTTCTAGATTTCTTTGAACATGTCTCGTTGTAATGATTACCCAGGACAACCATCACTTGTCTCAGATGTCCAATGTTAGCCCACGCCTGCTGATCGACGCTGCCATCCACACCATCCCATCTCGTCTCGTTATTCTTCCCCGCAACATGCAACAATAGCCATTCATTCCATCTCCTCTCCGTGATTCGTCCATTTGCTTTAAATGCCAAACGCAACGTTGAATCGGTGAATCGGTTTCGGTTCAGACGGCCAAGACATCCGTCACTGACTCACCAGTCACTGTCCAGTACCATGTCGAGTATCCGTATCATGAATCAGATCCATGTGTCGCACTCAGTAGAGTAAACCAAAGGGTAGCAGTAGAGTTGCAATTATGCTTTCAGCCATAGAATTGACTTCTCCCTTGGCGCGCCAAGATCGTCAGCTCTACCCAGATGCACTGTATATCTATTTCCTGTTTTATAGTGGTTACAAGGTCTCGTGATGATGAGCTCCGTGCTCTTTCCGGCTTGGTCTGAACGATAATTCAAGCTGCATGTATCGTGTGTTTTTGCCAACGGTCAAAAAGTGTACATGCGACAATCCCATCATATCATCAATGGCGACCGCCGCTTTGACATGGCATGATGAAGATCTCGGTTGGTGAAATCAGATTTTATAGGGTAACATACGACAAAAGCGATGATCAGTGACAATGCAACCGTTAGCGATTGTCGTTGCTGATGAAATGTGATTGTTGAAAAGTTACCTCTATCTGCAGGGTTGGGTTTTCGTGGGGATCTGGGGTTGTGAGTAAGCATCATCGATCGGACTCCAGATTCTGACTCGAAGCGAAATTCTGTCATCCACAATGATCAGAAATGATGATCGATTGATCGATATCGAGCTCGTTCTCGACCAGATGGAGCTCGTTCAATAGCTCCGGTATCCCGACTCGATGACTTGGCCAGCAGCTTCTGTGAGCATTGGACAGCTTCTATCGCGTTGAGCATGCCTCAATGATTAATCACTTTCATCACTTGAACTGACTTTCTACAGACAAAATTGCGCGCAGCAGTAGATGCGATCTCGGGCAATGGACGCGCGTTTCTTTTAACTGCTTCAGCGGCCGCTCACTGAGCATGCCTCCATCACCAACCTAGCTGGACACCTCGAACGTAGCGTCATTCACGATGCCACAAGCCACGACCATTCAAGCATCACGATCTTATCTCCTCATCAAGGTGGTCATGATCCCCCCACGCCGTTGCTGAAGCAGCGCTCATAAACCGCCGCCTTCACGAACACTGCGCTGGGTGTGTACCGTTATGCTGGGTTCTGAAGCCATTGACCAGCATGCTGGGTGCGAGCGAGCGAACGGACCGACCTCGGGCTGGGCCGTGTCAACAGTGTTGTTGACGAGTGTCAATGTTGAAATACGATGGCGATGCAGTTGGCTCGAGATTCGCGATTGAACCCTTGCGGAAGTCTACAAGATGCACGCATTGATCAGACGTTGTCGGGATTTGCGCAAGCTCATCAAGTGGTATGAGTTGCACAAACTGGCTTTGCTTCAAGACATCGTCAAATACCCGTATCTTGAGAAGTGAAAGTCCAGCCTCAATGAATCTCTGCAGACACAAAAACTCCGCCAAAAAAACCTCCCACGAACCCCCTCGAAGCTTCAATCTCCGCCAATGCAACCCAATACGAAAAACTCTACTGACAACAATAGAACATGATCGAATGACATGAATGTAACGAGCTGAATAATACCATCCCAGCGTTTAATAACAAACTCTAAATGATACGCTGTATATAGGAATACCTCCATAATAACCGGCTTTCAGAGCCTTTCTGGTCTTTCTCCCGACTCATGAGCCGAGGCATCTCCACTAAGGTAGACTCTTAACAATTTTTTATTTTTTATTTTTCGCCGCTTGACAAAGACGTCATTGATACTTATATCATGATACGTACGTCGCATGTCATTGACTTTTATTCCATGTGATTTCATTGTTCATAACAGCTTTATCCTCAATCTCAGCCTCAGTATCTTGACGCGACAACACCATAACGCAATTACACAGACTATAACGAAATTACAAAAAAACAACCTCAAGATGGCCGAAATGCAAGCTTGGCAAGTCGCCCATCCAGGCCCAATGGAAAAAGTCTTCCGCCTCACCACGCTCCCCAAACCAAGCACCCTCAAGCCCGGCCAGATCCTCGTCAAAGTCTCCCGCGCAGCCCTCAACCCCGCCGACTACAAAATCTGCGAGCTCGGCGTCGCATCGCGCCTGATAACTTCCTTCCCCAAGATTCCAGGCATGGATCTCAGCGGCCGCATAGTCTCCGTCGCAGAAGACGTGACCGATGCGAAAGAAGGTGATTTTGTTCTAGCTAGAGCATCGCCGATGAAGGCTTGGGGCTCGTTGGCGGAGTATACTGTCTGCGACAAGGAGGGGTATACAATTATCCCGGAGAGCCTGGATCTGGATCAGGCTGCTGGTGTGGGCACCGCGGGGCTGACGGCGTATCAGACTATCGCGCCGTATGTCAAGAGTGGTGATAAGGTGTTTCTGAATGGTGGCTCGGGCGGTGTTGGACTCTGGGGTATTCAGATTGCCAAGGCGTTGGGATGCTCTGTTACAGTGTCGTGCTCAACTGGAAAAGCAGATTTGTGCCGAAGTTTGGGAGCGGATGATATCATCGACTACAAGACCAGCGATGTCATCGCCGAGCTCAAGAAGCGCGGTCAGGTCTTTAGCCACTGCGTCGACAACGTGGGTGACGCACCACCCAATCTCTACGCTTCATCAAACGACTTTCTCCTCCCCGGCAGCAGCTTTGTCTTCGTGGGCGGTCACGTCTCAGCCAAGAGTGTTCTCAGCTTAACGACGAACCTGGTCCGACCTTCGTTTCTGGGCGGTGTAAAGGCAAAGTTTGTCACGTATGCTACTGCGAATAAGAAGAAGGATCTGGATCAGTTGAGGGATTGGCTGGTGGAGGGCAAAGTCAAGACTGTGATTGATGCTACGTTCGGGTTCAAGGAGGCGGATAAGGCTTTTGAGCATTTGAAGAAGGGGTCTAGTGTTGGTAAGGTTATGATTCATGTTGAGTAAGGATGGGATTTGTGATACCATGGGCGGGCGTTTTGTTATTAGTTGTAGACTATGTTACAGTAATGTACTTGTTTGTTTGCGACTGTCATCATGTTTGTAAGTGCAAGCTGTCTAGCGACAACGTTGATACATGTTATCAATGCCATATTGATGCAGAAACACCCATCAGGACCCTTTAACGAGACTCCAGAGGGTGATGCGTAAGGTATGCGGAGCCGGCGTGTCCCAATCGTCATCGCATACCCAGTTGAGCCTGGACTTTGCAGGAGATGGAGATATGGGAGCGCTGCTGACAATCGGGCGGATTGTTTGAGCATGATCTGCCTAACTGTGACCAGACGTAAAGCCCAGTCTCAGTCTACAGGACTGTCACCCGGTTCAACCCCCCAATAAAGATGAGAACTGCGCAAGTGTCTCGTCATAGACGACGAAAGCGTCCTCAAGCAGGGCTGTGTCTCAACTCTGAAGAAGATCCTCAACCCCTGCCCTCTCACGTCCCCAACCCAGCAGCAAACTTCTTCGCAACCCACGAAGCACCATGCTCCTCATACTCCGCCTTCGTAACAGCCAACCTCTCAATATTCGTATGGCACGCCAGATTCGCACCCCCAAACCAAGTATGCGTCACCGGATCCGCCGGCCTCACAACCCTAACGATACAATCATCCGGCACCCTCTGCACAACCTCCTTCTGCAGCCTCTGAATAAACCCATCAAAATGCGTGTTCCCACCAACGACGATAATGTTGGCTAGCAACGCGGGCCAGAGTCCAATGGGCAGTTCTTGTAGGGAGTCGTACACGAGGTCTGCGAGACCGGGCTGGCGGATCCCGGCGTCGGAGGGGTTGAAGAGGATTTCGGGGACGGCGAAGCGCTCGTTGCGTAGGGTGAGAGCGTCTTCTTCGGATTGAGCTGCTAGTTTTCGGGCTTTGGAGTGGCGTGCGGGATCGTAGTCGACAACAGTTCCTTTGAAGCGCGTGTGGAAATCGGGAAGGATGTAATCCTTTGCAATACCGCCACCGGACAGATAATCTGGTCGACGTTCGCCTCTCGTTCCCTTCCATGACTTTTCGAGATCGGCTTTGAAGTCGGCGGAGACGTAGCATGATAGTTCTTTCATCTCGTTGACGATGTATGTGTCGTTGCGCATATCGAAATGTCGCAGAGAGATTAGTCGTGTGAGGTAATTCGTCAAAACCTTGCCGTCGACGTCTAATCGTTTAATCGCAGATTGTAACGGTTGGCCGCGAAGCACTGGTGTGATGGTTGTATGCGAATATCCCGAATCAATAACCATGACGGCTTCGGCGGGGCTATTAGCGACCGTAGGAGCCTCTTGAGGTGTTCGAAAGATATTCTGCACATCGTGATATGCATTAAACGTCGACCCTGTCGCAATCAGCATCCCAATCCCATCAGCCCATCGCACAGCTTACCTATCCCCCGATAATAACTCGCAAAGCCATACTCTTCAAAAACAATCTGATCACAATTCGCCTGCAGAATCGGCAAGCCATTCGGCGGCTCAGCGAGTATCAACCTCGCATCCTTAGGCTCAAACTCCTCCCGTTCAAAAATCTCCCTATCCCAAATCTCCTTCTGCGCCTCCCAATTGACAATAAACCCCTTCTCCACAGGTCTTCGGAACTGTATCTCTCCAAAGTCGCGACATTTTTCTAGCTCGGATGCGACGTAGACTTTGCGCGTGCGGTCGCGGGCGATCACGTTGGGGATTATTCGGGGTTCGGAGGGGATGGTGGAGGAGTGGATGAAGCCGGCTTTTATGGTGGAGGCGCCGTTGTCGAGGACGAGGGTTGTTGATGGGCCTTTTGGGGCCGCGGGTTTGGGTTTGCGTGGCCCGGCCATGGTGGGAGTTGGGGGATGAGAGGTGATGATGATGGGGTTTTGGAGTTTGACGCGATGGATTTGATGGGAGGGGTGTTATGTAAGCCATCATGAGTTGAAATCATGATGTGCAGTCAACTTACTCTTGGCATGAGGGAGCTCAATGCTCACCAAGGATTTGGCAGAACTTCGTGTGTACTCAATTGATTTGCGACAGATTGTCTATTCTATGTCTTGTTTGGCTGGATACAGAATTCCTGATCGCAAGAAAGGCACCTCAAGCCCTCTCACGTCTCCATCGTCACCAACGTACAGCAACACTCTATCCAGAGGTTCACCACCATAATGAACCCAATCCTGAATCGACCACCCAACACAATTCCTTTCTTCGATGTAATTCCCGGGAAGATCCGTTTCAAATCCCGAGTTGATGCCAGGCCACAAATGCCATACCTCTTTCACAACAGGCTCCCCATCCAATGTCGCATTCTCACGAAGCTGACTGGGGAACATTCGGATCTTGGGTCCGACTCCAGGAAGAAAGTCGCCTAATGTAAGGCCCCATATATCTGTAAGACTGGCGATTATGTCTGTACCATTGCGATGGAGTGAAGCCAGGATCATCGAGCCATTGTCCTGCTGCAGTGCTACCTCAATCGGAACATCCTCGTGATCGGTCATGTACCTCTGCTCATGCCTCTTTGCCTCCTCACGCGATACTTCATCCCCAGCGGCAACAAATGTAGAAAGCATAGCATTCGTAAAAATAGGCGCTGCCTTCATTGGACCGGCAGTCAAGATGACGATCGCCAATCCGTAGTCATCAATAAAGCTGAGTTGGCTTCTGTAGTTCTGCGCACCGCCACTCTTACCATAGACAGTAACAGCATGAGGATGGTCCGGTGTGAGGTTTGGTAGACGCAGTATTTCCCAAGGCATGCCAGTTAATGTGTATGCATTGCCTGCAAAGGCACTGGCCTTGAACCACCCGTTGATCTGAGTCGAAGTCATGTTCAGGGTTCTCGAGAGCAGGGCATGTGAGAATTTGGAGAGACCGGAGAGGGAAGAGACCAGCCCTCCTGCACTAATGACAGTCAGTACCCGAAAAGCAGCTTTTACACGATGAACTTACGGAGTGTTCAATTTGTAGTCTGAGCCCCAACTGTTCTCCCCGGGCGGAATTACCGCTTTATCATCATCGCCAGGCGAGGGAAAAGTGTTCTTCATATCCAGAGGACCTGAAACAATTTCTTCGAGTAACTGTGCATACGTCTTACCGGTATACTCCTCAAGAGCCATGCCGAGGAGGACAAAGGCCATGTTGGAGTATGCCGGTCTCTCGTTGGGAGTAGTCTGTGGGTAAGAGTCTCTCATTCCTGACAAAATCTCTGCGTCTAATTAGCATAGGTCTCAGGGAATAATTAGGAGTTCTTCATACCTTGTCCTGTGCAACCCTTATTGAGACCTACAACACCACATGGTGGATAGTCATCGTCTTCAATAGTGGGGAGACCATACGCGAGGAAGACTTCTTTCAACAAGTAGAAGTCCGAGAATCCATCTGAAACGAATCAATACTCTGTACTCGGATAGAGGATGAAACCTACAGTTCGCTGGTGTACCACCCAAGTACGAAGCCAACATCCTCAAGCTCACATCCCGCCACTGAATCTTGGACTTGCCACCAAGTCCTGGAAGATACTCCGTAACCGACGCATCAAGATCCATACCGCTCTTTAGGAGCAAATAGTCCGTGAAGACTTTGGTTATAGACCCAATCAAATACTGGGAATCTCTATCGAGCTTCTTGGTACCCTTTGTGTTGGCGGCTGCGAGGTGATGGTACTCCCATATCGGCACACCAGGCTCTTCTTGATCTGCGCTTACGACTGCAAGTGAGAACGAGACATTGTTGGTAGGCCAACCTGCAGCGATTGAGCCAGAGAGAGCTGCGTTGAGAGTTTCGGTCAAGTTGGCGGCTGCAACTTGGAAGATTGGAGACTTGGTGAGGGCTGTTGGTCTTGGGAGAACAGGCCCTTCGGGACGACATTTCAGTTCTGCTGAAGTGAAATGATTAGTCCAGGACATGATTGAAACGATTAAGTATGACAACTTCATGATTGAGGCCTTGTGATAGACTGTCTTACATGTAGCTCTTGTTGTCATTCATCATTCAGATGATCGCAGAGCTCTTATATCTCTAATTTCGTCTATCATGAAAGACGTTCAACGACCATTCGCGTTCAGAATACGAAATACGAAACAAACGCATCTTCAGATCCATCGTCATTCGATATTGAGATCTCTGAGACAAGATCTAGATGATCGACATGGCAGATGAGACGGCGTCGCGCTAAAGCAAGGTTGAATGCGAGATACGATGCACATCCCCATATTATTCTCTTGGCCCTGCACAACTCAGTCATCGCTTCTCCCCATCATAACAGAAAACAATCATCTATTCATAATCTTCAAGTTAAATCTTGGGCGTGTCCATGGCACTGGGTATCAACCTCCACCGCACCGCCGTCTCATCCCTCGGCACAACCCCCATATCCTCAACCCGTCTCGCATTCACAAAATCAGGCCCACCGCTCCCCCACGCATAATCCTTCCACTTCCCAAGCGCAGGCCACATCTTTTCTCTCACAAGACTCTCAATCTTGACTTTCCGCTGCGTCGCTTCTTCATCGCCTACGAGGCCTACTACGCTCGTCCACAGGGCCCATGTCTCTTCGAGCTCGTCTACGCTGGAAACACCCATGACGCTTACGCCGAGACGGCCTGTGTCGCTGGGATTTATCTTTGTCCCGAATTGAGATCCTACGCGCGCCCAGTTCTCGAGCGCCCACCGGATAGCCACTTCTTCGAGATGCTCGCCTGAGTCTTGCGCGATGCTGGAGAGCTTGGCGCATAGGTCGCGGAGTTCTTCTGGGGCGGGGTGCCATGCGCGCATGGGGCTGTTGTCGATACCGCGGGTGGTTAATAGTCCCATGCCGAGCATGCTGGCGTTTGGCACGCAGTCTACACCTGCTGCTTGGAAGCGATCTAGCAATGTCTTGTTGCCGAGCTGGCTGTTCTGGACGCAGAAGTTGCTGTACGACATGACAGCGTCTAACGGCTCTCCTGTCTCGCGCAAGATCATCTCCGCCAGCGATGCAAGCGTATCAACCGGATATCCACTAATTCCGACATAGCGAACAAGACCTTGATCCCTCAACCTTCGCAGCTCCGTAATAGCAGCGAGGACCTCCTCGGGCGAAACAAACTCCACATCATGCGTGTACACAAGATCAAGATACTGCGTGCCCAGCCGTTCAAGACTGCGACAAACGCTATATCGGATCCAAGCGGGTGAGTAATCGAACTCATCGCCCGCAATGCGCCCGGCTTTCGTGATGAGGAAGTAGTTCTCCCGCGGCGGGGGAGGCGTTAATTTTCGCAGCGCATCGCCGAGGAGGATCTCGGAGGGGCCGTAGTAGGGAGATGTATCGAAGCCGAGGATGTTGTGGGCGAGGGCGCGGCCTACAATGTCCGTGTAGGGCATGTGAGTTGGATCGGGATGGTATTGGTGGTTGAACGTTGCTGTTCCGAGGATGAGAGGAGGGACGACCTCTGAGAGAGGTTTTCTTTCGTCAGCCATGATCAAGAATGAGATGTTATCGTGAAGTGGAAGGAATGCGCTTGAGATTTGGATCTTGGGTCCGTTATTTTTTGCGGCGTTGGAGTTTTCGGGTAGTGGAGGGGCTCGGCGATATCGGGATCTGATAAAAAAGCACAGAATCACAACACAAAAATCACTGAAGAGAAAAGATTCTCTATGAGGCCAAGATATCTCCTTGCTTGCGGTAAGACTGCCAACGCGTACCGGACCGGGGTCTGATCCAATCAAAAAGAGGGATATAAGGGGTACTTCTTTTCCCACCTAATTTCTATAGTGATACTTATTAAAGCAATCTAATAAGTTACATAATAGAATATCACATAGCTTATAGCTATACCTTAATTGTAGCACCTTCTTCTTGCTCCTATTCCCACTAATTGAGCCTAAGGCCTGCCCTTCTAATTATAATCTTACAATACTACAGCGATGGCCTAGGCAGGCGTAGCAGCAGCTGCTCTTAGTGTAGCCTTAATAGATAAGCTTATAGCCTAGGTTAGTGAGGTCTTTATTGCCAGATCTATATTGCCTTCTTCCCTAAGATAATAGACTGTAGGTTATAATAAGGGTATTTATAATATACCTCCTTTATGCTACTTATAACTTAAATCTCTTTTAACTTAGGTTTCTATATAGCTATAAGAGATAGCTATTAATAAGGGTAATATTAAGGAGGAAGGTCTAGGCTAAAGCCTGCTAAGGGCCCTAATAAATGCAGTAATTATAACCTAGTAATGCCCTTAGCTGGTCTTTCTAGTCCATATAATTTATTTTATTATTATAAGTAGTAGTAAAAGAAGGAATCTTAAATTCCTTTATAGCTTCCTTACTAAAAAAACGCTATATTAGCTATACCTGGGCTTCTATTATATTTAGCCTCTTCCTCTTCTATATAATAAGCTTATCTCCCTTAAATACAGAAGTTAAGAAGAGTATAAGGGCATTATCCTTCTATGCAATTTAGTTAACCTACTAGGCTGGGGGATAAATTAGTAGGGAAATTATATATAAATATATCTTAAGATCTTGCCTTATAATTAACTATTAGGGCTATTTAAAGCTTGCTAAACTGAAGAAGGTTATAGCCAGCAATGTTATTAACTTTAAGCTATATAAAGGGCTTAAATATGCTACAGTTACAGCAGGCTATACCTGTAGCCCTATAGCCTAGCTAGTAAAGATATATAAAGAGATTTATAGATAAGAAAAGGTTATTAATAAAGATATAATATCTAGCTTTTAGTAGCTTATTAACTAGGGTAATAATTATACTTTAAGTTAGATTAAGAGGCATATATAGATCTCTTTATCTCTAGCTGTGTAGTTAACTAGAATACTGACTCTTCTTCTGTTAAGACCTGATATTATATAAAGGTCTTGTTATATTGAAAAGTTAAAATGTCTCTGCAGCAATACGCGAGGTATAGCCAATAGGGTCTCATATAATGAGAGAATACAATATAATGCTTATTTTTAGCATATTATAATATAAGGCATTATACACTACACTAAAAAACACAGTAACCTTAAAATTAAGTCTTAAGGTTATACAGCGCTGCTGCCTTAAACCTTATAATCTAACTAAATAAGTAGCCTTAATCTACAAGCATAAAAAAGATATTTCCCTTAGCCTTAGCAGGCTAAATGCCTTCTCTATTATTACCTAGTTAAGGCAATTATTATTAAGGCTTTAACCTAAATAGACTATCTTAAAACAGGCTAAGAACCTTAAAATCTATTATAAGATGCACTGCTATGCAATTAACATCAATAACAGCTAACCTAGCTATAACTATCCAGTTAAGGCAGTTAATACCTATATATCTAGTAACTTAATAAAAATTTATAGCTTTAAGCTTAATATTATATTAATCTTTTAATCTTTCTTAAGGTATTATAAAATTATAAGAAAATACCTATTATATATTAATAAACTATTAATAATATAGTAAGTTAATCTTATAATCTTTAGCTACTAAGTATAGCTACTTAGTATTAATAAAAATAAAGCTAAAGATAAAGCTAAAGATAAGGCTTTTATTAACTATATTATAGATTAGATAGAGGCATTAGAAGACTTAGTAAATTATCTAGAATAGGGTTAATGCCTATTAAGGTAATAGCAGGCCTTTATTAATAGCATTATATTAGGTAGCAGTAATAGTCTATACTAGCTATAGTTTATAGAGTTAAGATATATAGTTATAGTAGTTAATTTAATAGTATAAATATTATATTATAGGAATTAAGGGCTATTATAGCATAAAGGAGAGGAAGTAAGAGGGGAAAGAGGGAAAAAAAGGCAAATTAGAAAATAAAGGTTTTAGTATTAAGGGAAAAACTATAAATGTTAGTAGACTAAAGCTAGCTTAGCAGGTTAATAATAGATTAGATTAGGTTGCAAGGCAATGCAGTGCAGTATAGGGAATACAAATTGAGGGTAAATACAGCTAATTAATACTTAGAGTCTTATTATATAACTAAGGAATATATTATGTTCTAGATGACTAATCAGGGTAAAATATATACCAAAATAATGAGAAAATTCAGGGCTTTCGATTGGTGTGCTTACCTAAGCAATATGTAGAGAATTAAGCAAACTCCACATATTAAAGTTTTTTCTATAAACCTTAAATATTTCTTACTAAGGAAATAT